>VDFB02274191.1:19244-274564 GCA_007258455.2 Sequoia sempervirens | reverse complement strand
CTATTTATAATTGATATTTCAGATAATAAGAATGATTAAATATGCATTTTCCTCCATATTCCATGTTGCTTCTATTGTGTGACTCTTGTTGCACGGTTTGGATTGTTCTCTTTGAGGACCCTCCTGCCATGGTTGCACCATAGTCTCTTAAGAGCCCTAAGAGAAATAAACTCCCAAACTATGAAAGAGTATTTTGCAAACTTCAAGGCACCTAAAAATGTTCCATCTAGACTTATAAGTAGATATGGGGTCTCTCCACATTAACCTCTCTCAATTTTGGTCAACTCATTTCCATTTGACAATGTCAATAATGAATGCATTCTTGCAAGAAGTATCAATTGAGATCAATGTAAACATGGAAAAAAAACATATTTTTTGTTTTTTTTGCATCATGGGACAAAAAAAATATACCAACACATTAGGATAGGCAAGTGTCTACTACCAAAGACTTTTTTTCATTCTCTGGGTCTCTTGATCCTTGTATGCTCCATTATTTTGGTGTAGTCTCTTCAGAGCTTTGAGAGAAAAAAACTAACAAACTATGAAACAATAGTTCTTGGAATTTGTGGCACCTATTAATGTTCTATCTATAACTATAGGTGGATATGGGGTTCCTACATATTAACCTCTCTTATTTCTAGTCAACACATCACCATTTAACCATGTCAATGATGAATGCATCAATGGAATTCAATGTAATGGTGTCATGAGCCATATTATTTGTTCTTCACCTCATGAGGACAAACTGAATGTGCCAACATATCAGTGCAGCTAGGTGAATTATGTTGAAAGTCTCATTTTTTACTTTAAGTGTTCCAATCTTTCTGGACTAAAGGCTTTCGACAAAGTCTTGTAAGAGACCTAAGAGAAAAAATTCCAAACTTTGACAAAGCATTTCTTGGATTCTATGGCACCAAAAAATATTATGTTTTGGCCTACAACTACATGTGGGGTCCCCCCAATAATCTCTCTTGATTTTTGGTAGCTCAACACCATTTCATCGTGTCAACAATGAATGCATTCTTGTAAAATGCATCAGTTGCATTCAATGTAATGGTGTCATGAGCCATTTTTTGTGTTCTTCACCTCATGGGTCCAATTCAAATGCACCAACACATTAGAGTGGTCAAGTGAATGCTAGATAAGGTCTCATTTTTTACCCAAAATGTCCCAATATTTTTGGACTACAGGCATCTGACAAAGTTTCTTAAGAGACCTAAGAGACAAAAAGTGTCAAAATCTGATGGAATAATTCTTAGAGTTTTTGGAACCTATGAATGTTATATTTTGACCTGTAACTACATGTGGAGTTCCTCCACAATAACCTCTTTCAATTAAGATAGTTAAAATAATCACTTGTATTCCTTCAAGCAACCACACATAAACCTCAATTAGACTTCCTTAAGGTTTACAAATGACCTATTTGACTCTAAAATAGCTCATCACTGCACCGTAGAAAAAAGGACCCTTTGCTTGACATGGGAATAATTCATGAAAATTTGACTTAATGAGGCCTTTATTTAGGTGTTGTGAGGCATTTTATGCATCCACACCAAGTCTTGGACCCTTGCAAATCGAATAACATGATTTTAACGTCTTGTAACTTTTCTAGACTTAATGAACCTATTTCTCCCTAATTCAACATTATAAAACATGTTTAATAGCATTATCACATCAATCCATAAGGTTTTTGAACTAAACTTAATGTTAAACTAGTGTTGTAATGTGTCTTGCACATTCACATTGGTTCTTGTGCCTTCCTAGGCTATGTGGACCTCATTTTAGTGTTGTAAAGTGTATTTAATCACACTTTCACATTGATTTCTATGTCCCAAGCCCTAATTGACCTTTACATCATCATTAATACGCCCCTATTAACCCATATTATGCATCCTGAGGCTTGAATTGATCAAATACTCGACAAAGTTGTATTTTAAACCTTATTTCCTTATCTCTTGGCTTCCAAGCTGTCAAATTGGCCCCTGTGGGACCCATTCGCCAGTCCCATCCAAGTGGAACCTATTTGCCATGTGTGGCGAATAAAGTCCCATTTGGCTCAATTTTGACCTTTAAGTGGGAAAAAAGTAAAATTTGAGTTTAATATTACTTCATGTCGGCCTGTGATGAGGTATTAATGGATGAAATAGGTGAATTTCCTATAAATATAAGTCTTTTAACTCATGTTCATATATCTTATCTCTTTTCATTCATTAATCTTTCATCTCAAGTCAATCAACTTACGGTTTCTTCATTTCAAGTCACCAAGAAATCAATTTTCAAACATTCAAGGGCAGATCCTTCATGTTTTGCTATAGACTTTCAAGATCAAAAATAATGGAAAGGTAATAAACTCCATTATTACATGTTTCATTCCCTTCTTTCATCATTTTGGTTTAATTTCCTAAAAGGGGTTTGACCAAGGCAAACCCCCATGCCCTAACATTCAACATTTCTCCTTCTTTCCTTGTGTGTTTGCATATTTAGGACTCTTGGAAGCTTGGAAATCATTGAAGATCAAGTTGTAAGGTTGATAAAGTCTTCTCTTCATTCAACAAGTCAAAGTATCAACAAAAACCCATTTTCAAACCCGTAAATCAGAGTTTCGGAAGCAGACACTTGTAGGAAGTCAAAGTGCAGATTGGAAGCTCCGGATTCCACTTTTGAAAATCTAGAAATTCAAAAGTGGACTCATTTTCCATGGGTGGTGAATGATTCCCAATCCAAGGTCAGTTTTTTGTTTTCTACATTTTCTGATACCCTTTTGTCAGAAACGGGTTCCAGCTCAGTTTGGCAGAACTGGGACTGATTCGCCCAAAATGGTGAATGAGTCCCTCTAGGCCTAAAAATCAGCATCAATAGTATTTCAAATGTTATTTCCAGCCTCCATCAAGATTCCAGGTGCACACTTTCAGTTTGATTCATTTATGTTGTAGTTTGCTACTCATTCTTAAGTGATTTTGCATTACATAATGTGTTTTCAAACAAGTCATATTTCTTAGGTCTTGCATACATAATCATTCATTTAGATCACTTAATTGCATTTAGTTCATATAAACATCATACACATCTTAATTTGAGTGAACCTAGCTAGATCTTTTGGCCCTACTTTCTCCTTTTAGGTGAAAAAACCCTAGAAGTGCTAGAAAGGTTTGAGGAGCCAAAAATCTACGATTCAATCACCGATAATTTTTTTGATTTTTTCTTATCAAAGACACCTTCACAAATTATGTTCTACCATGTTCTTTCACATTCCACTACAAAATAAATGATCAAAACCTTTATTCAACCTACAAAATAAAAGCTCCTAAGGAAAAAACACCAAAATACCATATTAACCAAAAGATAAAAGTGAAAAAAAAAACAATGGATCCTTATTTTCAATGGGTCATGTGTGCAAGGCACAACATGCAAATGTTTCACAATCAAAAAATTTCAGAAATGATTAGTTTACCTTTTTAATTCTATCCATGCCTCCTTTAGAATACCACTATCTAGGGAACTTGAAGGCCCTCTATTTAATAAGTAAAAAATAGTATCCACAACATCTACCCAAAACTATAATGACAATTTTTCATGCTATAGAATATTCCTTACATGCTCCATGATTGTCATATTCATCATTTGTGACACACCATTTTCTTTTGGTATTCTAGGAATGGACTTTTGTCTAAAAATCGACCCATGGAATGAGAAATAAATATAAAAATCATTGATACAGTGTTCTCCTCCATTATTTGATCTAAGGGACTTCAATTTATTTCCTATTTCATTCTTAACTAAAGCTTTCCAATTATTAAAGTATCAAAGACATTCAATTTTATGTGAATGAAATAAAACCAACTTTTCTAGTTACATCATCAATAAAAGTAACATAATAGTAGAAGCCACCAAGAGATAATACCTGAGTTATTCCTCATACATTTGAATTCACAAGATCTCTAAATTTTTACTCTTCTTTCCCTTCCTAACTCTTAGGAATCTATCTCTCTTATGTTTTCCATAAAAATAGTTTTCACAAAAATCCAAATAAACTTGCTTCAATCCTAGAAATAAATTTGTTGACTGGAGAATCCTCACCCCATTCTCACTCATGTGACCAAGCCTATGATGCCTCAATGTTGTATTTTTTCTTATATAATTAAAGAAAATAGATAAACCAAAATTATCAGTACATAGATGCATTGTACCTACCTTTTCACCTTTTGCTATTATCAATGATCCTTTAGTGACCTTCCACTAATTCTTTGTAAATATAACTATACAAACTTCACTTCCCAATTGTCCTACTAAACTTAGATTTCTTCTCAAATCAAGAAGATGCCTAACCTCTTTCAAAAACCCAATAGTTAAAATTTAGAATCTAGATTTTACATTGGAAATTTGGAATAGTGGAAAATCGTAGTACATTAATTTATTCAATCTGATTCATAATTTCATGGAATACAATATAAAATATCGTCAATGATAGTTTGGAATATGATTCATGAAATGTAGTATAAATACCTAAAAATTGCTAAATCCCTTACATTTGTCAATTCACCTCTTGGTCCTCACTTTGATGATGAGATTAAGAATTGTCTTGACTTTGAGTTAGGCCTTCATTTTCTTCGCCCTGCATATATCCACTTAACTACATCTCAAGTTCAACATTCATTGTGTCAGTGTCATTTGTGCCACTGCCACTAACATTTGAAGTGTTGCACAACCCTCTACTTTCGCATATGAACTTCTAAATTGTGAGTGCCCTTTCAAAAGGAAAAATTTGAATATCGTACCTAGTTGTATACATCCTCAAGAAATTTTCCAAATTCTTGTCTAGTTTATTTCTTATCTTTGATTTCAAAAACCCCAATGCACTAAAAACTCTCATCCTCCACCAACCCCAATATCATTTTTTGACATAAATCAGAAAGTTTGAAATATTTCGATAATGAATCACACAATATTTCACCCAAACCAAAGGTTTCCCAAACCCTTGTTATTGATCCTATTTGCATAGGATTCTCCATGGAGTCAAACTGGTCAATCATACTTGTTGCAAAATGAGAAGCTTGTTCTCTAAGCTTAGTTTCATTTATAATTCCTTCTATTTACTGTCCATTGTATTCTAAACTTTTCAAAAAGTGTTTGGCCAAGGTAATTACTTTTCTATGAAATAATTCTGGTGTTTGATGGTGGCCTGGGACCCAAAATTGAGGATACACAATAGATATGGCTTCAAGTATTTCATCTCGAGGGAATCATTCAATAATATTTGAGGAAATAGATTTTGTAATAGATTTTAAAATACTACTTACAGATTTAACAATGTCATTAAAATATTCGTTTGTAACAAGTACTTCTTTGGTAGAGTGTCTAACCATCATATAATAGTACATTGGTATCTCAAATCCATGTAGAAAGACACATAACTCCCCGCTTGCATTTAACTTTAAAAAATTATCAAGATTTTTCAAATCTATAATTAAATGCCAGCTTATAAATTTTGGACTTCGAAATGGATAATCTGATAGATATAGATTATCAAGGGTCGTGCATGTCATTCTTTGTAGTTCACTATATTCATTAACATACATAGTTTTTCCTCGGATTTTTTCACGAGATTGTTCATTTCATCCAACATGGGGAGAATACTATATAAAATTAAGAGTGTCTCTATATCACTTAACCTATGTAAGAGGTCAAGAGCTTTGTCTACTGTGTGGTAATGTTCATACATTACTCCAATCAAGGATTATTAAGAAAAAAAAAATCTTGTTGCGTTGGTCCATGCAAGGAGATCCATCTAGTATCAACATCCTTAAGAAGCTCGTTTCTAGTTGTTATTCCCTCAACAAAATTTTGAAATTTTGTAAAAATTTTGGGACTTCGATAGAAGTATGAGTAGATCTCACGGACTAGATTTTCAACTTTTCATACTGAAGGAAACTTGCTTACAATTTTAAATGCTAAATTCATTCTATGGATCATGCAGTGAATGGCAATCATGTATGGTGAACAAGTAGTTTGTAACTTTACACAAATACCATTCCTACAACCTTACATTAACGAAGCTCCATCAACTCCTACACACACCAACTTTTTGGTAATTGTGAAGCCATCCATACCTCTAATTTCATTCAAATAATTCTTAACTAGTTCAAATAGATTTTGTGATGTTGAACTCTCCTTCATTTTATGAACATGGAGTAGATGAGGTTGGAGGAAATGTTGTACAATATACACATGCATACATACCCAAGAAGTATTATCTATCGTAGTAACTTCATCTAAAGATAATGCAATGAAAGTTGACTCTTTTATTTTTGTTGGTGTAAATAAATTCTTGTACCTAGTTCATTCATCACTAGGGGACTTATTTACACATGTTAAGTTTACTTAGGTCTTAGGAAGGAATCTTTCTAGAAGGTGTTAGTTGTCATTAGTTGTTATCTTATCTTTTGAATTCTAACACATGTGAACCTAGGTAAGTGTGATTAGTTGTCTCATGTCATATGATTAAGACACTTGTCATAATCCTATGACATCTTGTATCTCACCTTGGCTATGTAACCAAGGGGTGTCTCTCATTGTAAAAACACATCACATCAGATCATTGAATCATATTCATAAGAATACAGTTCATTCTTGTCATATTCATCTCTCTCTCTCGTGTGCTTTCCATTTGGTCTCTAGGTCTTGGTAGCCATAGCTAATTCTAGATTCAGGAGCATCTCATCATATGGCATCTTCACAGTCTATATTCTCTTCTTTTTAACCTTGTACTATGTCTCCTATCTTGATGGGAAACAATACATACATGAGTGTACTTTGGAAGGTATATATTAGTTTTGGGGAAAACACTTTTCAGGATGTTTTGTGTGTTCCTCATTTGATGAACAATCTTCTTTCCATATATTAGATTACACATGGTGGGGATGGGAAAACTGTGGAGTTCACACCTGATTCAGTCATCATTCGAGACTTGGAGACTAGAGAGATCATTGCTACTGGGGTGGTTGATCATTCATCTCGGTTGTATACCTTTGCAGATTTTGCTTCTGATGGTGACATTGTTCCTTCGGTTGTTGATCACCACCATGATTTAGAGGAGACATTTTTCTTCTTGAACTTGGGAGTTCTCACATTAGATCTAGTACTTGAGCCATGTATTTCATCTCCTCCACCTACTATTTCATTTGATGATGCTTGTGATTCCACAGTTTGGGTTCCTTGTGATTCAGTGCAGCAGAATCCTCATTATCTTTCAGATTTGACTACTTTGGATGACTTCCTAACAAGTATATTGCATATTTTGGGGACATCATTGATAGCATTCATCTTCTCTTTGATGAAGATGCTCCTTCTTCAGTTGTTGTGAGGGAATGCATTGACCCTCTTGTTCATTCTCTACATGATAATTCTTTGCAGTTTGGCATGAGTGTGGATTCTTTTGGACAACATTTGGAGGAGGCTTCTTTTTCTTCAAATGGGATATCTTTGTCTTTGGATCATGTTCTACATTCATCTCTACTAGATGTTGGCATGTCCTCTTCAGCAGTGTGGCCTAGAACGCCTGTTTGGAGTGTGTCAGCTTTCAGCATCGACATGGAGACACTTGAGCATGCTTCAGAGACATCATACATCATCTATCTTCTAGACATCCTACATACATCCATGGTTTTGTTTCTTCCTAAGGGGAGGAATGTTGTTCGGCGAGATTGGATCATCTTCAGCATTCAATGCCAAGCTTCTACCATCATTGCAGGAGACTCAACATTGAGGGGGGTCTTCCTTGTCTCTCTTCTTCTCTCTTATGGGGGGTATTTTTCCTCACTTGGGGTTTTGGCCCTCTCATTCATCATTGAGAGTATTTCTTTTTTGTATCTTTCATCTCTCTTTTGGGGAGGAGTTTTGTCCCACTAGGTTTTCTCCTTTTCTCCGTTTGTGAGAGATTTCATTTGTATTTGCATATGTACATGGGTACCTAACATGGCCTAGTAGCCGAGACCCATCTTTGTGTCATTTGCATAATGATTTGCTACTCCCTAAGTTGCATTGAAGGGGGGTTGTTGGTGTAAATAAAGTCTTGTACCTAGTTCATTCATTACTAAGGGACTTATTTACACATGTTAAGTTTACTTAGGTCTTAGGAAGGAATCTTTCTAGAAGATGTTAGTTGTCATTAGTTGTTATCTTATCTTTTGACTTGTAACACATGTGAACCTAGGTAAGTGTGATTAGTTGTCTCATGTCATATGATTAAGACACTTGTCATAATCCTATGACATCTTGTATCTCACCTTGGCTATGTAACCAAGGGGTGTCTCTCATTGTAAAAACACATCACATCAGATCATTGAATCATATTCATAAGAATACAGTTCATTCTTGTCATATTCATCTCTCTCTCTCGTGTGCTTTCCATTTGGTCTCTAGGTCTTGGTAGCCATAGCTAATTCTAGATTCAGGAGCATATCATCATATGGCATCTTCACAGTCTATATTCTCTTCTTTTAACCTTGTACTATGTCTCCTATCTTGATGGGAAACAATACATACATGAGTGTACTTTGGAAGGTATATATTAGTTTTGGGGAAAACACTTTTCAGGATGTTTTGTGTGTTCCTCATTTGATGAACAATCTTCTTTCCATATATTAGATTACACATGGTGGGGATGGGAAAACTGTGGAGTTCACACTTGATTCAATCATCATTCGAGACTTGGAGACTAGAGAGATCATTGCTACTGGGGTGGTTGATCATTCATCTCGGTTGTATTCCTTTGCAGATTTTGCTTCTGATGGTGACATTGTTCCTTCGGTTGTTGATCACCACCATGATTTAGAGGAGACATTTGGCTTCTTGAACTTGGGAGTTCTCACATTAGATCTAGTACTTGAGCCATGTATTTCATCTCCTCCACCTACTATTTCATTTGATGATGCTTGTGATTCCACAGTTTGGGTTCCTTGTGATTCAGTGTAGCAAAATCCTCATTATCTTTCAGATTTGACTACTTTGGATGACTTCCTAACAAGTATATTGCATATTTTGGGGACATCATTGATAGCATTCATCTGCTCTTTGATGAAGATGCTCCTTCTTCAGTTGTTGTGAGGGAACGCATTGACCCTCTTGTTCATTCTCTACATGATAATTCTTTGCAGTTTGGCATGAGTGTGGATTCTTTTGGACAACATTTGGAGGAGGCTTCTTTGTCTTCAAATGGGATATCTTTGTCTTTGGATCATGTTCTACATTCATCTCTACTAGATGTTGGCATGTCCTCTTCAGCAGTGTGGCCTAGAACGCCTGTTTGGAGTGTGTCAGCTTTCAGCATCGACATGGAGACACTTGAGCATGCTTCAGAGACATCATACATCATCTATCTTCTATACATCCTACATACATCCATGGTTTTGTTTCTTCCTAAGGGGAGGAATGTTGTTCGGCGAGATTGGATCATCTTCAGCATTCAATGCCAAGCTTCTACCATCATTGCAGGAGACTCAACATTGAGGGGGGTCTTCCTTGTCTCTCTTCTTCTCTCTTATGGGGGGTATTTTTCCTCACTTGGGGTTTTGGCCCTCTCATTCATCATTGAGAGTATTTCTTTTTTGTATCTTTCATCTCTCTTTTGGGGAGGAGTTTTGTCCCACTAGGTTTTCTCCTTTTCTCCGTTTGTGAGAGATTTCATTTGTATTTGCATATGTACATGGGTACCTAACATGGCCTAGTAGCCGAGACCCATCTTTGTGTCATTTGCATAATGATTTGCTACTCCCTAAGTTGCATTGAAGGGGGGTTGTTGGTGTAAATAAAGTCTTGTACCTAGTTCATTCATTACTAAGGGACTTATTTACACATGTTAAGTTTACTTAGGTCTTAGGAAGGAATCTTTCTAGAAGATGTTAGTTGTCATTAGTTGTTATCTTATCTTTTGACTTGTAACACATGTGAACCTAGGTAAGTGTGATTAGTTGTCTCATGTCATATGATTAAGACACTTGTCATAATCCTATGACATCTTGTATCTCACCTTGGCTATGTAACCAAGGGGTGTCTCTCATTGTAAAAACACATCACATCACATCACATCATTGAATCATATTGATAAGAATACAGTTTATTCTTTTCATATTCATCTCTCTCTCTCTTGTGCTTTCCATTTGATCTCTAGGTCTTGGCAGCCATAGCCAATTCTAACAATTTTTTCCTGTAAATCTTATTTTTCCACCTCAGCAAGACAAGTTGCCCATTCCCATCTAGATTTTATTGACTAATGGGTGCTAGGAAGTTAGGAATTCCCAAAAAATATATATATTATATTTTGGGTAGTCTATCATAGGACACCCTCTAGAAAAAATATGAAAAACAACACTCAACTGAACAATTTTTGCCAGTTGTGCTCCTATCATTATCTTTCCAAATTAAGTTTCAATTGAACCTCCATATTTAGCAAGATTCGCCATTCTTTGCATATGCTCATCATATTCTGGGGCATTCTTCCTGTGATTTCCATCTTACTACTGATTTTTCCTTTCCATTTATGATTTGTTTTTCATAAAATTTACTGATATGTTTTCCTATAGTGTCAAGCTTTAGCTGCAACTTTTTGTCTCTTTTATATTTCCAACTACAAATCTTACACTTCCATTTTATTGGAGGTTCATCTTTGTTCGCATTCTCCACTGGTTCAATGAATGGGTACTTTGACACCCAATCAATCCGAAAATTCCTTTTCATATCCCATTTGTGCCTCATTTTTTATTTGGATTTTCTTTTCCTCTTCCCTGTAGCAACATCATCTACAACACCAACATTTTCATCTAGGTCAATTAACTCATTCTAGCTACTCTAGGTATCCCTTGGAACATCTTTTGTGGCATTGTCATCCTCATCTAACTCAATTAACTCATTTTGATCTTCCTGTGAGGTATTGGCAATGCCTTCTTCATTAATATTTGGTACAAGAGTTGATGATGTAGTTCCAACTTGATCTGATGGATCAGAAACATTGTCAAAGTAAGAACTTATGGTAACTCTATGTTTTCGGTGTTTTGATGGACTCCCTTCACCACCCTGAGGAGTCTTACTCTTGTTGCACTTCCTACTCGACATCTTGATCTCTCACAAAATAAAAGCTGTCAAAAAATGTCTTCTCGATTTAAGGACATAGAATATAGATCTCATTCATCACTCAATATCATCTTTAAGATTGAAGCAAAAATAGCAAAGAGATAAAAAATCTTATAACACTATAAAGAAATGATCACTTACCTTTAGGTTTTCACTAACTCGCTATTCATTAATGCAACAATGTTTGTAGTTGTAAGTTTGTAACTTGCCTATAATCAAGGTTTTAACTTTCGAATCAAGAGCTCACAAGTCAGAAACTGAACAAAATGTGTAAAAATAAATCAGAGTTTTGATTGTATTTATATCAATCCATATTTGGCGAATTTCATGAGATTTTTAAATAGTATAGTAAAAAAAATTCTAATCCCACGTGATTATACAATGATACATTTAAATGTTGGGAAAATCAAACCTTGATGGAACATGTATACGTTGTAATTTTCAACACGATTATGGCCCTACAATTAACATGAAGTTATCATAGTATTGGCAAAATGGGTCCTCATTCACAATTATTTTTAAATATAATTGACGAAATGTGTCCTCAAACATAATTATTTTTTAATGCTATTAGTGAAATAGGTCCTCATATGCAATTATTTGTAAATTTTATTGGAAAAATGGGTCTTCACACATAGTGAACATTTAATGATGTTGGTGAAACATGTCTTAATACACAATGTCATTTTAATAGTATTAGCGAATATGTGGGTGCTTCAATACATGCTTCTGAGATTCCAAGCAAAAATATTAATTAGTCCATTGGAAACGCGTAGTTTGTTATGGTGAAACTATTGATTGTATTTATGTCAATCTATATTTGGTGAATTCTGCATGATTTTTAAATGGTATAGTAAAAATTTGGCAAATCCCGCATGATTATACAACAATACATTTAAATGTTGGGTGTTGAATCAAACCTCGACAGAACACATACATTGTAATTTAGGCGATTATAGCCCTATGATTAGCATGGAGTTATCATATTATTGGCCAAATGGGTCCTCATATGTAATTATTTTTTAATGCAATTGGTGAAATGTGTCCTCAAATGTAATTATTTTTTAATGTTATTGGAAAAATGGGTCCCCATGTAATTATTTGTAAATTTTATTGGTGAAATGGGTCCTCACACAATGAACATTTAATGATGTTGGTTAAACGTGTCCTAATACATAATGTCATTTTAATAATATTGGTGAATATGTGGGTGATTTAATACATGCTTCTAAGATTCTAGGTGAAAATATTAATAAGGCCATTAGAAACACATAGTTTGCTATGGTGAAACTATTAATTACATATTCCTCATAAAATAAATTGATGGAAAATTGAAATGCATTGGACCAATAATTCGTCAAATCCAAGTGATTTGGCCACCTCGTTGGTTGCAATAAATTCACCAATTTTGAATTGGCCGATATGAACTATTCACCAATTAGTGAAGATTCGCCACTAAAAAATCCCTGACTGTATTTCAGAAATTTTGACAGAGGATTGTTTTGAGAAAAAAGTATCGAGTTGCATAGACGCGTCAAGATGCAAACAGAAGCGGTGCAAAATGATAGTCAAAAGCATCACTTTGACTCATAAACAAATTTCTTGCAATTTGAACCTAAATACGTTCTAGGGTTTTGAAATTCCTTGACTGTTTGATGACTAGTTTTTTTTTGTTTGTTTGATCTAGCAAGTGATAAAAACAACAAAGAATAGCATAAAGGACTAACTCCAAGGATTTTGAGGTTGAGTTTGCAAGCCTTCTTCAACAAGATCTCGCTATTTGGTGTCAATGGTATTGAACAATGAAGGCACACCAAAAATACACAACCTAGCTAGTAGTAGAACGGGTTTATCAAGTTAAAGTGGGCCCACTTGTTGAAGAAAATACCTTCGCAATGAGTGGGTGACTAGAGTATATAAAGGTCATGTACCACCTCCACACCTCTCACCTGGAAAGAATAAGGTCCTAATCAAAGAATATCGATCACCTCAACAAGGGGAAGTACATGGTGAATAACTTCATGCATGATACTATACATTGCACCACTATAAGATGATGGTCGAAGTTCTTAAAGGATACTAATAAATAAGGTTCATAGTGAAAATTAGTGAATAGTGGACCTGTCTGAGGATTCCCAAGTCGAGGGGGTCTCCCCTCTCCTCCTCACCTATACAAGTCTTAGCGAACTGGGGATCTTCAAGCTTGTCTTATAGGACGCTAGTCACGTTGTAGGGTACAACTTTTGTTTTCCCCCCTATTTATACCCCGCCTGAACATGTGGTTGAGGTCAAACCCTAAGGTGATGAAATCCCCAAGCAAGTATCCTACTGAATTAAATAATAATGACGTTGCTTTTGATTTCTAAGAGATCATTCTTTGGAGTCACGAGGGAAGAGCATATGTAGATATTCACACCTTGGTTGTACAAAATAGATTGCAAACTAATGGTGTTTTTTATTTCCAAGATCGCACGTAGCACAAGGAAAGAGCATACACGCTAGTAGCTTAGCAGACACAGCATATAATTCATTTTAGTTCACCAAATTCAAACATGAAAGTTGCTTTGTTCGATTTTAAAACACCAAAATAAAATGTGCAAGTTGTTCATTTTTAGAGCACCAAATTGAAATATGCAAGTTATGGGTTCAATTTTAGGAGCACCAAAACCAAATATACTTTTGGGTTAATTTTAGGAGCACCAAAACTAAATGTGATTTTTTATGTTCCTTTTAAGAGCACCAAAATCAAATGTTAGTAAGCCACAAGTTGTACAATTGTTGGCTCAAAAGGATTTGAAAACAAGCACACATTAGGGCTTAGGTAAATGAAAGATCCAAAAATAATTTGCAAACTCAAATAGAACAAACGCATCGATTTATGTCAGGAAGAAGAATCACTTTTTTGCAAATGTGTCGCTATAAAAACATAGAAATACCAATCCTTCACAAAAGCATTGAATTTAACCTGCAAACTAGAGAACAGATGTATCAGATAGACACATCAAAATAGGGAAAAAGCATCAATGTATATTAGGCATAAGCATCAAATCTGAACAGAAGCGTTGGGTTGAAGCAAACATGTTGTTGTAACTGACAAACACGTCTCTATAACATAAACATCACTGTGGGTAGAAAAAGTGTCGATGTACAACAATCAAAAGCATCGACCTACTTTGAAAGCATCATTGTAACACTGCAAGCTTTCAAAAACTTCAAAAAACTGTTAGATCAGGGACGTGGGGTCCCACCAGACATGCCAAAATGTATGACCAATATAATTCAATTGTGAAATACTGAAGGAATAAAAGCAATAACAACAATAAATCACAATTAAATGATCATAACAATAGAGCAAATAAAGAAAACTTATTTAAACATGATGCAAACCTACAACCACTTAAAAACACACACAATTCACCTTAGCACAACTCCATTGCTCTCCTCTATTTCACCTTGGGAGAAATGGTATAATAAGTAATCTTTGCTCTTAGACTTTAATTAGCCACATTAGCATAAAGCACTTTAGAAATTTTGGTATAATTTCTTTGCACTGTCTAAGATGAAAATGAAAGATAGGATGGTTGGATTTATAGATATTCAATGACACTGATCAATGGTCAAGATCAAATGAGAAGTGAGAAGATCAATGGTTGAGAATTGATGATTAGTTAAGTGGTCACATGATTTCATATAATTGATTGCATGATTCACTTAAGAGGATTGATTGGAGTGTTAACCCAAATTGACGGTTAGTGGACTACATTGATTACTTAGGGGAATCAAAGTGAGTGGGAGTGAAGTGGATTTGATTGATGAGAGGACTGAGAGTAAGTCTCAGTCAACAAGTGAGGTGGAATTTGCATAAGCATTTAATAATTAAATAAATTTAATTATTATTTACATGTGCAAGATTGAATTTAATAAATAAAATAAATGATTTTATTTATTTTTGAAAGAAGATAATGTTGAGAGATAAGTGGATTAATTATAATTAAAACAATTATTTAATTTAGGAAGTGGGAAATGGATACTTAATTAAATAATAATGAAGTATTTAATTAAACTTTAGAATAGAAGAATAATTAGTAAATTAATCAAATAACATTAATTATTTAATTAATATAGATGAATAAATAATATAAATTAATTAAATAATAAAAAATTATTTAATTAATAGTGGAGGGAGAATTTAATAATAATTAGATAATTAAAAATTATTTAACTATAGGAGATAATATTAGAATAATTAAATAATAGAATTATTTAATTAATATTGGAAGAATAATTAGTGTGGTGTAATGTCGAGAAGTGTCAGTTGATTTTGAAATGTCTACACACGGTGTTTCAACTAAAGGACAGGTAATGAGACAAAGATCCCTAAATTTTGAGTTTCATATCCAATTTTATTTTACAATCAACCTTTGATCATCAATTCTATTATATTGTGTTTGAATATGAAGCCTGATTCCAATACTAAAATAAAATTATACACTGAAAATGCAAAACAAAACTATGATTGATTTTGATATGATATTAAATGTTTCATCACATTTGGAAGATTTAATGTAAGTGTTACTATACAATATATTTCATGGTTTGTTTTACTATTAAATCCCCCAATTCAAAAAGAAATGATTACATAACTAGGAGAAAAGGTGTGTGGAAGGAACTAATAATGTTCAATTGACAATCCCTTAAGAAATTTCAATATGCTTGTCAATAGTATAGACAACTTCATTTAATTCACCAAAGAGCTTATTTGTATGAAAACAAAACAAGATGAGAAGGAAAATATGTACCAATTTTCTAAATAGCTTTTTTTCCTTCTTATGTAGAACAGTATTAGATCTTACAATAACTTTAATGAACTGCTTAATCACAATCCAAAAAAAAAGGTAATTACATTACACCTTTTTGACCACATAATTATACATATGAAGGGTCTCAAGGGCCTTTAAAACTAAATGACAACAAGATAATAACTTAAGATACTTCCTTTATTTTCTTAATATAAATCAAAATGATATTAGGATAATGAATTCTTCACGCAATCCTCCCTGAAATGTATGTATTAAGTGATTCCAAGCTTTATCTCAATTATGGTCAAATAAGGAAGCTTACTACCTCCTTACCACATGGCATCATCAATCCATTTCATAGCTCTAGCCAATCCTTGAGCCAAGAGGGGCATATACACAAGGATAAGGGACATTCAAGAAAAAGGAGATAAGTATACCTCATAGTACTACAAAATAATGCATCCAAATAGAAAAGGAAATCATGCAACCCCCTTCAAGATATCATTTCCAAGATAACCTACATATCACACTACTTCATCATACCATGAACAATAAGCAAAACACAATAATGTAATAATATTAATCATACACAATAATTGGGGATGGAGACACCTTGCTCTCCAAGCTCTCTATTGTAGTGAGCTTCCTTTTTCTCCCACAAGCTACTTCAATAGCTCTCTCCAAGGGAAAACAACTAAAAAATACAAAGGAAAGGTTCCTCAATAAGAGCATCCGTCCTTTTTACATAGGGGTGAGTTATCACCTCCTCGCCCAATCAATGAGATGAAAAATTACATGACAACCCCAATCTCCAAGATAACCATTCCTTATTCCTTACACGAGAATTTTCTCATTACAATGTTATGTGCACCATAAAGGAGCAATGTACTTCATCCTCTTACAAGCTTTAAATGGAAGGAAGGGGCATAGATTAACTTACCTCATTCCACTCTTAATCCTCAAACAACCCAATCCTTTACTTCCTAAGACCAAAAGGATACTCCGCAAACCCCCTTAGCATTCCAACATACATACAATGACCCTCCTCTAGGAACTACCCTTAGGGCCCTAGGAAAGTGTCAAAATAAAATAAAAACCAATTTTAACCCATTTTAAAATCATAGAATTCCTCAAATCCGAATTTTGATAGAAAAAAGGCCTTGAGTGCCACATGTTTCATAAAACAACAATAATTTAAATAAACACAAGGGTAAGGGTAGGGGCTTGAATTGAGGTTTGAAGGTTAGAATATTAGGTGGCTTAATTATTTCTTGGCTAGGACAAAGGGGCATTATATCATCATTAGGTCTAACACATGGTTACAATCCCTCTCATTGGTTGTTGAAAAGGGATGTGATTTGGGCATATATGACACCCTCTCATCTCCTTGTTTTGATCAACTTGTTATTCGCACACTCAACCAAGACATCAATTACATCCATGCCACATATAGTTGAAGAACACTATTTAGAGCACATTGTTTCAATTACATCATTAACACATTAAAATAGATAACATCTTATTTAGATAGTCAAAGATAGAATATTATTTAGCCATAATTCTATTGAACCATGTTATTGTTTCCCTTGAAATGTAGATTGTATTCCTTAACTATGGTCAACTACTTTTAATTTAGATAAATTATAAATTCACCATCATGATTAGAATTCATAATTAGTTTGTTATATTCATCATTACACAATCAAAAGTCTAATTAATCTCACAAAGCAAGATAAAAAATAATCTAAGCAATTATGTCCCACTTGGTTCTAACACAAGATGCCCAAACAATGTTCCACAACATACATTGTAAAGAAAGATAAACAAAGAATCATCTCACATCATGGGAGTAATAAGGAATCTATTATGTTGGTAACACAAAACAATCAATCACTACAAATGAATTAGGTTGAATGAGTATGACTAAAATTGCAACAAAATGGGCCTTAGAAAATTGTCCTCCCAACCAATATAAACCATACAAAGACATGCAAGACTGAGTTCTATAAAATGTCTCAAAGGCTTACAAATATTTTTTATGTTATTAAACAATCTATTGTTCAACAACAGTGCCCAAATCTTTTGACTTTGGATCCCCCCCTTTTTGATAAAACAATTTTATTTTGAGAAATAACCTACAACCACAAATCTTAATTTCCACCATCTAGGGAGAGGACCTAGTAGTCATGCACCCTAACTATGCACCCTTCAAGCTCACAAATGGTATATTGAATTTTCATGAAAATTAGAGGACACCTCCTATGTGAGTTAAGAGCTTTAAGTCATTGTTTAAAATTCTAGGGTAACAACAAACGCAAGACAACCCGTTATATAGATTCTTAATTGGTCATTTTGAAGTGGTGACAGGTACTCATAAGAGAACACAAATAGCCAGTTCTATGCCCACTAAAAATTGTAATTAATGTCCTATTTTATGCACCAATATTATTAGATAGATTACAATAAGTTCTTGATAGTTTGTTTATCCCTCCCAACTATTTAACTTACCTACCCAATGATCTTCGTCTAGTGATGGTGTGAAATTTGGAGAAATATTAATGCAGCTTTCTCGAGCATGGAAGGAAAGCATATACACACAGCGAGGATAAAACTTGAAGTCTTTTATCCATCTTTGCAAGACTCTTTGACATGAAATGTAGAAGCAACTATTGGAAAACATTTAATATATATGTTGGAAGACGTTTTGAATCAATATGGTCAAGAAGAGCTACAAAAGATCATTATGGTTAAGATTGGAAATTGGCAAGCGGAGCTAACTTACAAAATTCCCTCCACTTTTTTTATTATTAGAAATGTGAACAGAGGAGCAACAAGCCCTCACCTACAGCTGCCTCTGGGCTTCATATATCACCCCACTAATGAATAGAAAATCACCCACTACCTCGAAAACAAGATCCCTTCCTCTTCGTTATCTCTCTCTATTATAGTAAATGTCAGTCTATTAATTCACTACCAGTGTAGATGTCAAGGGCTTGAGCGAATTTTAAAACAAAAAAATTGATGGGGACCTGGGGTGTAAGACCCCAAGCATATATGCCTTATTCTACTACAGGTGGTGTTTTTATTTTGATAACATCCATGATGTTTTGCATTGCCATCAAGACTATGTATTGTTGAAACATATGTTATGATCTGATGTTTGAACTTGTGGTCTTATTTCAGCTTCACCATTTTCACCATATATGTAGATATGTGATTTTGGGACCTAATTTGACATTATGGATCTTGTGTGATGCTTTATAATTCATTATGATATGCTTTGTGTCTTATTATGATATTATATTGTTTTATTTGATTACATCATCTATTGTGCTTTGATTATCTTGTTTGGTGCAAATATATCTAATGTTTTAAATTTTTAATTGAGCATGCAAGCATAGTTACTCCTCGATGGTGGTTGATTGGAGATGGTTTGACTTGGGTGAATGTGTCTAGTTGAATCCTCTCTCCCACTCAGCTTGAGTTGCAAGATGGATCCTTTATGAAACTCAATGAAACCAAGATTGATTCAATGTTGATTCTAAACCCATAAAGTGAATTACCCTGAATGTTTTTATCCAACCTCTCTAGTACTTGCATCTATTTGGCTTTCAACATGCTTAGTTTGTGTGCTCGCGATATTGTCCAATATGCTAAGTCAAAAGAGTCTATTTAATTGCTTGAGTGGAAAAAGGTTTAATGAGGTTTTTTTTATTAGTTAAATTTATTCAAATAAAGCTTTAAATTATTTGAAAGAAAAATATATTATGCATAGGCTATTTAATGATTTTAGTAAAAAGTATTAATTCGTTTGTTTTTCTTCTATTTTTTTTCAAAGTTTTAAGGAAGAAATGATGTTTCTTTTTTTTCAGTTTATTCTTGCATTATTGTTTCATAAAACAACATAAGCAACAACAGTGAAACTAGTGAATATGAAATGGAAAAAAAAATGTGAAAGTTTCAGCTTTAGGTAGGGGTTCATCAAGGTGTGGGAGTGTTGTGGGTGGTGGAGAATATTCATAAAACCCATTTAAGTGCCCTTCCACCTTTTTAAATACTTATACAAAAAGCCCTTTTAAATCCAAACAATCTCTTCTCCAATTTGTGACAACTCTAGACAAAGCCAAAAAAAATTCAAGAGGTAATAGAGTGTGGTTGTGTCACATTTGCAAAAGAAATTTTAGAGGGAGTTGCACCAAGGTATATTCTCATCTCTTGGGTTTTACATGACATACGGCTAAGGTGTGTTGAGATATAAAAGAGGATGGGAAGGTAGAAGTTCATAGATTGTATATGGAGGTGAAAGCAAAGTCTAAGGGTGTGTCAATGTCAACACAATCAACTATGTCTATGCCTCCATGATTTCTAGTGGTAGTGATGTTTCTAGAAAAGAAAAGAGAAAGACTAGTGCTATTGAGAAAGTAGGGACAATTCCAAGGATGTCTAATATGCAAGCACAAGATGTGATAGTGTCTTCCATTGCCACATTTTTGTATGCCCATGCCATTCCATTTCATTTAACATGTTCTCTTTTAAACAAATGTTCAAAGATGTAGCTTTTGTTAGTCTCGCATTCACCCCCCTAGAGAATATAAACTATATACTACCCTCCATGGCAAAGAATATTCTAATGTGATTTTGGCGACGGAGGACATGAGGCAGACTTGGATTAAGATAAGCTACCATATTGTCATGGATATGTGAACCAATATTAGGAAATGACCACTCATCAACATCATATTCACATATTATGCTAGTACTTATTTTCTTAGAGCTATTGATTGTTAAAAGAAACATAAGGATGTAAACTTCCAATTTCATATTTTGAGAGAGGCCATAAAGGAGGTTGGGGCCTCAAATGTTGTATAGGTGGTCATTGATTCAACAAATGTGTGCAAATTAGCTAACATGATTGTGGAGGGTGCTTAAAAAGCACATCTTTTGGATCTCATGTTGTATTCGTGCATAAAATAACACATTGAAAAACATAGAGAAGATAGATTAGGTGCAACAAGTGGTGGCAGAAGCTAGTGGTATTTAAATATTCATTTGCAACCACCGCACCTCACTTATTCTCTTCAAGATTTATGGAGACTAGGTATAACAATTATTTCATTTTGTTAGAGAGGATGTTTGAAGTGCAAGAAGCTCTACAATTGATGATAGTTAATTTGAAATGGACTAAATGGTCTACTACAAACTATTGAAGGAAAAACTATCAATAAAAGATCCTTGATAATGACTAGTGGTCCACTATTAGGTAAGAAATTGTTGATTTTATCAATAAATTGATTGGTTATTTTATTATTATTTTTTTATTTTATTGTTTCTAATTGTCTAACTTTTTTTTTTTTAGACATATTTGCTCTTTCATTTCACCCATTGTACATATCATTGGATATGTCGATATGGACTCTCCTAATCTTAGAGTGGTTTATGAGGCATTTGACAACATGCTTAAGTGGATGAAGAAAACAATTTGTAACAAAAATCATATTTTAGGATTATATGAGTAACAAATTAAACTCATTGTGATGCAACAGTGAAACACTATGAACACATTGTTTCATATCAAAACGAAATGTTGAGAGGTTGTCTCCTTGTGAGAAAGAAGTAAAATAAGGGTTAATAAAGGCCCTTTGAAAGATGTATTCATGTGAGAGGTCGACTATACTTTGCACACAATGGCTTGTCTTTACTAATCTTCACAATCCAACAATTAGTAAATGAGGGGTGAAGATAGCTAGAACTGCATTAACTCAAATTGATCCTATTGGATGGCTAACATGGCTCAACAAGAATACACCAAAGTTGAGGATGCTCGTTATTTGCCTATTTTCACAAGTTGTCAATTCCTTTGTTGCAAAGAAGAATTGGTCCACATATAGCTTCAATCTGCCCTATTGAGAGGAATAGGCTTACCTCTAGACAAACAAAGAAGTTGGTGGCCATGCATAGTGCTTTACAACTTTAAAGTCATCAAACTTCAAAGTATCAACAAACTCTAGCTTTATGGTGGGATGTTGATCCCAAAGATGCCACCAAAATTGACAAAGAGGCACAAGAAGGATTGGGGCAATTCCTCATAACAGTAGTGACTCAAAGTCAGACTCCAATTTTGATGCAATGTTGGCAAATGCCAAATTAGGGGCAACCTCGTACTTTCTATGTTTTTTCTCATTTTGTAGTTCAAACTTGCAATCTTTGGGCATTTTGTTGTATCTTTTAATTTGATATAATATCTCAATATATCACATGCACATTGACAATGAATTATGAAATCAATTGAATTTTGAGTTTTGACATTTGTTAATTTGTTACTCATGTGAACTCGCAATTCAATCGTAATGTTGTGTATTAAAGATTGTAATGTATATGATGAATGTCTTATCACTCTTATCACATGAATATTTGAAAAAATTCCCTATATTTTAAAAAAAATCCATATTTTTTAACAATCATCCCCTTTGCCATCCCCTACCATCCCTTCAAATGGCCTTAAAAAAATCCATTCCCGAAACATGTCCCCCCATCCCAGAAACTTGGTGGCTCATAGAGTATTTATAATTTTATATACATGCCATTTTATTTTTCAGATTGTGATACTTTCCAAGGGTTAATACAATCAGGTGGGGAAAGCCCCTCTTGCTGGATAGAAATTATTAGGCATTTGTCATTCACATGGTCGATTGGTGATCCTTCCTGCTATAAGTTGTCATCCCTAAGTATTGGGGTTGTCTAGTTTTTGCCACCCATGCTTATGCTCCAATTGGTGAATTATCCTAAGCATCCAAGAATGACTAGGTTAAAGTTTAAACACTAATGTTATCAGCACAAAATAAAATATATATATATATATATATATATATATATATATATATATATATATATATATATATATATGGCCATATAGATAAATACACATATGAATCAATTTATCTATATATAAGCCTTTATGCTGAAGTTGTACAGCATTAAAAGGCTGCATTTTGTTTATGGTAATTTTGTGTTCTGCATTTTAAGCCCATTTAAGCATAATCTTTAGGTCTTTCTGCTGAATTTGTACATATCATATTGCAGCGTTAATAGGTTGCATTTTGTTTATGGTAATAGTGTGTTCTTCATTTTAAGCCCATTTAAGCATAACCTTTTGCCAAAACTTTGGTAACAATATGAACATAACCTACCTTAAAATTTGAATATAAAAATACTAATAAAATATAAGATATTTATTTTTTTATGAAATTTGGAAGTTTAATATATAAAAGAGTTTACACAGTCAAAATAGAATGGTGTTGTTTTAATTTTAGTTGTTGGATCGAGAAGTGCACTTAACTCTTAATACAATCACTAAAATTGTAAATAAGTGTAGTTTTTGGCATGTTCAGTTGTATACACATATAGATAGATAAACAGATAAATAGATAATATACACATCTTTAGAAGTAATTTAACATGTGGAAAATATAACAGAAGTAAATATAGAGACGATAGATATACCACTTGTGTAAATTCTAAAATTGTGAATAAATGTAGTTTTTAATATTTTGTTAAAAATAGTTGAGAAAAAATATTCACTATTACACTACTACATGCTTGTGCAAGTACTTTAATTAAATAGGAAATGTCAAATGGAAGTGAGAACAAGTATGGATAAATGTGCACTTTGAAGTAAAGGAGATGTACATGTATACATGATACGTTAGGAAGAATTAAGTGTTCATGTGGATATCTAAGTTGAATCCATTTGAATTTTTTGACTTTTAAAAAATGGTGGATTTTGTTATATGTGCACATGTAATTTATTTCAAAAACTCTCATAATTTGTGCAAGTAGTTCTCTATTACAACCACGTTGTCTTTTTATCTTATACACCTTGAAGGGTGTAGTTACACATACACGTGCACATGTATTTGTGCCTTATCAAAGTTTTATGAGTATATATTTTTCAACTACTAAATCTTTTAATTTATTTAATTGGGGACCTCAATGTATGGCACCATAGTGGCTATTGGTGCACACTCATCTATTGGATCCTCTTCCCTATCTCTTTGTTAGTTTTACAGCATGAAACTTTATTTTGGAGAAGGGATTAAATTGTCTTTATTCCTTCCTTTTGGGTTTTATTACATACCACATACCGTAATTGTTAAAATGTCAAATGCATCTTTGGAAGTTTTGTAGGTGTGTGGAGTATGGTGAAGCATGCATGGCAAAGCGGTTGCTTTTTACATTTTTCTTCCCACCGTTTTCTCCCATGTTTATTTTAAAGTCGTGTCTTTTGGGGTTGCAAGGAAGCATTTTGGAGCAAAAGCATACATTTGAGCCTTAGGTTTGGTTAATTGAAATACATAAATCCCCACATCCATTTACCTACAAATTTGTTCTCATATGTTAAGTTTGTTCTAAGAGCAAGATGTGATGAACAATGAGTTTCTTGTTTTGTTTGTGAATTTTGGGGTACAAACATGTCATTATTATTGTATGAACAACTACATTATTATCACCAAAATCTAAATTATCTGCAATTGGCATATTTTGAAGTTTGAAATGATTCAATGTGATAAAAACTTAAATGCAAACCATGCAAATTACCATTCCATGAACCTACTATTAATAATTCTCCTTGCCATTCACATTTTAGGTTAGATGTTGGACATAGTTTGCAATGCAAAAAAACAATAAAGAAGAAAAGAAAAAAAGGATATTTAAATTTTTTACTGATCTACATATTTCTTTGAAAGGTTTGGTTTGAAGTTCCAAGATATGGCTAGTACACATAACAATTACCCAACTAAGTATAGAGATACAATAATTAATTAAGGGGCAGCCAAGAACCTATGTTTGAATGAACTTTTTAACATTATAGAGAAATAGGTGGAAAACTAGGACATACTAAACCTATTTGTAGGATTCCCTAGTACCCAATAAGCTAAGGACTATGTTGCCGGTTCTGGTACTGGTCCTAGTTCGCGTTCGTGGATCCGGGTAAAGAAAATTTAGGGTTGGGTTCATTTTGGCTCCATTTATACAAAAACGTGTAAAAATCACACACACACACACACACACACATATATGCAACCTAGAAGCAGAATTAAGATTAGAGTATCAAATATCATATAAAGACATTATAAAAAACAAAACTACCATAAACTTGAATGTCATTCAAAACATACATGATAAATATTCATTGTTCAAACTTCAAGTTCAATATTAAAATAATAATATCAAGTTCAACACTTTAAGCTTTAATCATCAAATGGATTTTCTAAATCATCAATATCATCATCATCATTGACAATAGATGACGTAGGAACATTAGATGAACCACAAGCAATGCCAATGGCACTACCAGTGCCACTTGCACTAAAAGTGTGTTGGCTTTTGGAATCCTCATATGCAATATGTTTGGGAAGTGAAAGCATCCAAATCCATATGCTCTAGCTCTATATCCCACAACTTGTTGTCCCCTTCCTTGTAGTCATGTTGTTTGTGCGAAAGGAGATGCAAGTTGATGCACGTATACCAAGTTCTTTGCTCTTTTGGAGTGCAATCTATTGTGCTTTACTAAGTGGATGAAATAATATGTGCTCCAATTCCTCTCAAATGCAGATAAACTAGCAACCTATGAAGACAAAGTAAACAATTAAAGTAATACATTATATTTATTAAAGCTTTAAGGACAAAAAAATAAAAAATTTATTAAACTTACTTGTGATAAAACTTTGATTGTGAGGAGTTGCAAGTGCTGGAAGAATTGGCCATGGAAGTAACACCAACTATGAGCATTCTTCTTAAACCTATCACGAAGAGCCTCAACACTTTGACCATTTGAATGCACAAAATCAATGAACTCAATCATGACTACATCTCACAATTTTTTTTTAGAGAAGAGTCTACAGAATGTTGCATTGTACCCTTTAGCCACTTCAAAATCTCTATATGGGGGAAGTCTTCCTAGCATAGAAAGAATCTCAGCACTGTAGAATGCAAAGGCAAGAAGATGTAATGGATGGTCATTTTGTTCCATCTTCAACAATTGCACGCACTTGTTTGAAGAAAGTCTCTTCAAGGTCTTGCTCTTTCGCATTTATGATGCTCTTCATCTTCTCAATCATCGAGTCGATGCCATCATATATTTCTCCAATGCAAAGCTTGTCTATGTTAGTATAGTGAATCATGCTCAAAATGGGCTCAATGAAGCTAAGGAGATACTCCACACGATCCCACCATGAGTCATCTAATATCATTTGCTTAATTTTTGTTTTCCTACCAAAGTTGCTTTGTCGCCATATAGACCAATTATGGCTAATCACCATCTCTAACTTTCACCAGTCGTCTCAAGATGATTGTGTTAAGAGGTGAAATGGGTCTCTGCAACCTATTAAAAATATAGAATAAAATAATTAAAATTTAAAAACAAACTCTAAAGGAGAATTAGAATACACAATCAAATTATGAAAATGTAAAATTTTATGTTGTTTCACTTACCTTCAATAGCTCCAATTTTGAAAATGATCTGAAAATGCCTTGAGACATGTGGTGGTTGGTGATGAACATTTGGATGTCCTCAACCTCTGCATACAACTCTTTGATCCAATCAATTTGATTCCCACTTTTGTAGCATAAGATTGAGAGAGTGGACTACACAAGGTGTCCAAAAGATATGCGAATATCGTTCCCCAACCAACAAACCAATAACTCTACAATTGTTTGTTTTGTTCATTACTATTTGAACAACATTACGGGGACCCACTTCCTCAATGGTTGCGATGAGAATATCAACAATAAATTGGCCATCTTTCACTTGCCCCTCACAATCAACAACTTTCAAATACATTGCCCTTTAGGGGACACCTCTATGACACTAATCAAGGGCTAATTTTTTGCATCTTTCCACCCATCTAAAACAATGGATACACCTGTCTCAACCCATGAATCCCTTATGGACTGCATGCATCCCTTATGGACTGCATGCATCTTCAACATTCTTGACCTCTTTTTCCAATAAGGTTCCACGATCCTTCTCATAACCTAGGACTTTGTACCCTTTTGGAGCTTCATTAATTGTTTTCAACATCTCTTTCCAATATGGAGAGTGAACAACATTAAAAGACAATCCATTTGCATAAATACATCTTGCTACATGTTAGTCGGCAATGTCTCGACTCTCATTTTGAAATGCACTTTCCAAACGTCCCTTTGGTTTTTTGCTTGTAATGAGTTGTTTACTTTGGATGAGTGGCAAAAAATGGATGGTTTTCTACCACAACATTGGGACTAGATGCAGGTTGCATTTCGTTTGATCTTTTTTTATTAAGGGTTGACTTGATTTACGACATGCTTGTTCATCTACTTGTTCTTGCTCCATAATATATCCTATTACTGTCTCTGATGGCACATCTACACCATCCTTTCTAGGGCAAGGTTCGATGCCTTGTCTAGGTATTGCACACAAATGAGCTTTCACTCAACTATATGAACTAGAATATCTAACATCACACCCATCGCAAATCCAAATGTAACCCCACCACTTGGAACCTATTTTATCATTTGAACATATTTCCATAGAGGAGAATTTGGATCTATTTTGAATTTACATTGAGTCGTGGAGCTAGAATTAGTTGCCATTGTGATTCCTATGGCAAGAAATTTTGTAAACACATTCAAAACAAAAATAAAAAATTGAACACAAAAAATAGATATACAGAACCTAGCTCTTTTGAATCTTTGATATCTTCATAGAAGAAAGGAAAAAAACATAGATAAACAAAGCAAAAAAATTGTTTCTTGTTTGCAAAACAAAAAATGGAGGAAAAAAATTAAAAGATACTTACCTCTTTGCAAAAAAATCTTTCTATGATCTTCTTGGCAACCAATAAACACATGTAAATGCATAGGAATGACAAGGCAATTGATGTAGAAACTTCATAGATCAATCTTCAACTTTCTTTTTTGATCCAACAAGCAAAAAAATGTTCAACCTCTTGGAATGATATTTGTTGTTTGCAAAAGAACAAATTGGACTCATTTTGGTGTTAAATGTGTTTTGCAAGTCAATATTAGGGTTCATTTGGGCACCCAATCAAATCAATTGACTAAAATGATTAAAAAAAGAAAAAGAAAAAAGAAATTAAAAAAGCATCAAACTTGGACATTGTAGGGACAGGTTCCTCGCGGGTTCGCCTAGGTTCATCCCAGGTTCACCCCAAGCAAACTAGGTGGCCTTTTGCAGCCCTCAGCCCAAGCCCACAAGCAAATTGGACCGATACCCGGATCTAGTTCGAACCGGACCGAGATCCATTCGGTCACCTGCAAGATCCGGTAACATAGGTTAAGGAGAATGCCACATCAAATCATGAGAATGCTCGAAGTTTTTCTTTCACTACTTTTAAAGATTTTGAACATGCTCGTATTACCCCCACAAATGATGAAGTCAATGATGAGTTTACCAAAATGTGGTTACTAGATATTGGTGCCACCAAGCATATCATGTACAAGAAAGATTTGTTTTGGTCATGTAAGGACAAGGAATTGCCTCCAATCATACTTGCAAATGATTATCCTCATACCCCAGAAGGCATAGGGACAATTAAGCTTCTTTTCCCAAATGGATATGGCAAACTCTTGCCTAATGCTTGGTATGTTCTATTTCTAAAAAACAATCTTCTTAATCTAATCACTCTAAGAAAATTGGGGTATTAGATAGTTTTCCAAAAGGACCTTGTATATTTCAATTCATTCAAAGATGGGTATAAAATAATCTATACAAAATATGAAGATGAGAATCTTGCTAGATTGCATTGCAGAGTAATCCCTAAATATCAAAAATTGGGTAATGTTGAATTGAGATGGATCATGACTCAACAAATTTGGCATTTGAGATTTGAGCATCTGAATGTGCCTTCACTTGTTGAGATGCAAAGACAATAAATGGTTTTTGGTCTTCCCACTTTAAAGAAGATTATTGTTTTGTGGAAGTCTTGGGTACTTGGGAAACGGAGTAGAGAAAAGCTTTGCAAAGATTCTTCTTGGCGAGCCAAAAGGTGTTTTCTCTTGGTTCATAATATTCTTTTGAAAAGTCTGATCTTCCTTTTTGTGTCACTGTTTTTTTGTTGCTCATTGATGACTTACCAAAAATGACATGGGTATACTTTTTAAAATATGTCACAAATGGTTGGTCCTTTCAAGAATTTTCTTTAAATGATATGTAATTTGCTTTATTTCATATTGATATTTTGAGGTGTGATAATGGAGGTGAGTACACTTCAAATGACTTCGATAACTATTGCCTTCAAAAAGAATTAAAAGGTAATACATGACCTCGTATATTCCACTACAAAATAGGGTTGTGGAAAGGATGTCTAAGACCCTTGTCAATGTTGCTAGGTCTATGTCATAATACAAAAAGGTGGATTCAAAAGTTTGGCCTGAGACAGTAAACACAACAATGTATTTGAAAAATAGGTCTTCTTGTTCTTCTTTGGAGAACGAAACTCCCTTTAAGGCTTGGTTATGTGTTTGAAAAATAGGTCTTCTTGTTCTTCTTTGGAGAACGAAACTCCCTTTAAGGCTTGGTTTGGATACAATCCCAAAGTTCACTATTTGATTGTTTTTGGTTGCACCTATTACACTTAGTGCCCTCGTAGTTGACGAAAAAAGTTAGGAATCTCGCAATAGAAAATGCACTTTTATTGGGTATGTCGAAGATAAGAGGGGTACATATTGCTTGATGAGAGGCAGTCTTATTGTAAGTCACGAGTTTTCAGAATTATATTATATTGTAGTACCATCCAGGGGACAGATTTAAATAATTTGTAGATTATTTAAATCTTCATAAGTTTTAGAGTGATTATTATAACAATTCCATAGAAAAGGTTGATGGGTTGATAGTCAATCATAGAAGGTTGTTTTGGTGTGCAAAATATCCTGAACAATAGTATAGCAACAAAGGTTTGTTATATGAAAAACAAACCATGATCTATAAATATCTACAAGATGAATCAATAATATATCTTGATATGTGCATTTGAATGAAAAAATTATCATGTGGTATCAACGTAGGTGAGGCCTAGTGAGAGCCAAAGCCAAGAGTATATGTCTGATTTAAAACTGAGAATTTGTCTTTGGAGCAACTTGTTAGAATAATGTCATTGATGTCAAAGCAAATGAACAAGATTGTTGTCATTGAGGTCAAAGTGATTGTTGCAAATAAAGTCCTTGATATCAAGAAGGAATACATTGTCCAAGATTGATAGAAATATCATCATTGATATTTGTAGCATTGTAAATTGTCACCATTTCACACTAGATTTTGCTCCCTCCTATGTGCATGGACCTAATTGTGTTCCTAATTTCCTAAATTATGCATTCCATGGCCCATTTAATTATTTAACAAGGAACCAAATGTACAAAATCAAAGCAGACATTTAATATTTTGCCCCCAATGCTTAGCATCCCGAAAAATAGGGCTTGGACAAGGGTGCCTTGGGTGGCCTTGTCCACCTAATTTGGTCCCAAATTTTAATATGTTGAGGTTGGCAATTTATTATTTGAATTTCAAATTCTAAATGTTGACTATCGGGATTTAATTTGTGGGAAATTAGATTAATTGCATATAAATACCTAGTCATTTCATCATTTGAAATGGGAACAAAAAAAGCATTTGGTGATCAAGCGCTTTTGAGAGCAATTATTATACTTCAAAATCAAGAGCAGGAATATTGCAGCATTTCATTGTCAAATCATCATGTCAAGTTTTATGTGAGTTTGTCCATGTTTATGCATACATTTTGTTCGTGAGGACTAACACTTGTAGGTCTTCAAGCCAAATTGCAATCAAGTCTTGAGGAGATGTGCATGACTTCAGTCCTTCAAGGAATCGGATTGGAGTGGTGAGTTGCATCAAATTGTTGATTCATCATTCATTTATCATTTCGTTTCTATCCCTCAAAAGGATAAGCTCCATATCATCAATTTTTCCATTGTGGAGGTGGAAACACCAACACGAGGTTTGACCAAGGCAAGCCCCTATATAGCACAACCCTTCCTTTGTCTTTGAATGTTCAAGTTGTAGATTTGAAGAAGATTGGAGGAAGATTGAAGACCATTTGATAATTGTTGCATTCAAACCCTACAATTTGACAAGATACAAAAACTCAATTATCTCGGCAACCGACAAAGATCCGACAACAAGATCTAAAAGGAAGAAGCCTCTGATCAGACACCTGAGGACTGTGAAGACAGATTGCAAATACAATCATCCAGACATTGGCGCCATAGGCAGCATTGTCCAATCAACTCAAACCAGAATTCAAATCACAGGTGCACTCAAGTCTACTCAATCTGTTTTTGAACATCAAATTTGTCTATCACTTTCCAAATTTGTTGTTTTCACATCAAAATAGTACATTTTCATTGCTAGCTAGTCATATCATTGCACTCCATCAAAAATACATTTCAAACCCCCTAAAGAATTCAGATCTAGGGTTGATTGACTCACCTTTCAGGTTGCAAGTCAATCTCATACCCTTGTCGATCTGCAATTCTAAATGTTTTGTAGTGAAAAGTAGCTAATCCTAACTATACCCTAGGATCACTTCTCCTACATTACAATGTCAAAGGTGAGAAGAGCATTTTGTCAGTAGAAGAAATTGTATGATGGACTGAGGCCAAAGGCCACTAAACGTTTCTAGGGCAAGTTCATATTAATTCAAGTTGATTAAAGACAATGTTATGATGCCTCACAAGTGTGCATTGATGTAGACTAAAAAGTCATGTTTATGCTTGGTCAAGAGTGATGGCCAACTTCCATTATGAAAGACAAATCATAATAAACCTTAATTTCTGGCTGCCCACAATTGATACATAAAATATTCATATATTTATGTGAGGGCGCCTAAGACATTCAAAGGCATTTTAATATAAAGCTATATTGCTGATGTGGCCAACCCCATTCATTACCGCCACCTTTGAGGAAAGTTAAATTAAATTTAAATTAATGTTTAAACATGGGCCAACCCATGTTGAAGCCCAAGTTAACGTGAAGTCGCATATATTTAAAGGCAGCGATCATAATCAAAAGGAGGTGCAATTAGTTTATGAGTAGTGAAGATATGAAGAGGTGCACTGATTTCAAAAGGCAGCAATTACATTTAGAGAGGAGATGAAAATTATAATAAAGGCAGCAATAAAAAGGAGTAGTGATTAGTTGTAAGACACAGATTCATTATGAGATGGCATGTCCATAGTGAAGAGTGGTGTCTCTAAAAGGAAATCACACTCTTTCAAGAAGAGTATGAAGATATAAATGAAGTTTTGTGGAATGTGGTGAATGAGTGTGTAAAAATAAAGATATATCATATATACACCAGCAAACTTATAACAGCAGATCTATGAAGGATATAACAGCAGGTCTATAAAGGATATTTGAGCAGATCCATGAAGGATGGTTTAGCAGATTTGTCTAAGGAAATATAAATGCATACATACACCAGTAATTTTGTGTGAAGAAGATACAATAGCAGATCTAAAGAAGATTTGAGGAGATTTATGAGGCATATGTGAAGAGATTTGTGGAAGGTATTTAAGCAGATTTTTGTGAAGGAAATATAGAAGTGTGTGTGCAATATAGAGATATGTTATTAGAACACAAACAGATTTTGTGAAGAAGGTTTATATGAATATCATTCATTGAAGGAGAAAATTCAAGAAGACAAACTACTTTAGAGGTTGGTGTCTCATATCAAGAGATTGGTGTCTCGTGCTAAGTTGGTGCTTAGCAGTGGGGATTGGTGCCTACGAATTGTGGGGATTGGTGTCTCCAGTAGGTTGTCGCCTACAAAATTTGTAAGAGAGTTTTATATAAGCAATATTTTGCAGTGGTTTTCTTTCGTAAGGGTTGTCACGTACATCATGTGTTCTTATATGAATGATATTGTGCAATTGATGTTATTGTGATTGTTAAGGTGAAAAGTAATAGATAGTATTATACCGATTCACCCCCACCCCCACTCTCAGTATAATCGTGTGCTCATCAGTTGTTGTTTGGGTGAATTTTGTAGGAGGTGCTGGTAAAATTTTGACCAGCGAAGATTGGATGCATAGGAGCAAAAACAACATAAGCATCGTACATCTAGCATAAAGTGAAGGCAACAAGGGTGGCAACAACGGTGAGGGTGTTCAGATTTGTATGTGAACAATGGACACAACAGAAGCATGAGATGATTGGGTAAAGGAACCGTTTGTCAGAGATCTAAAATTGGGTGTAATATTTTTTTGGATAGCTTGAAGAGATTGCACAGGAGCTAGAATTAGCACAACAAAAACAAGTCATATATGTTTTTAAAAATTAAATAATATTGCCATGCATAAACGCTTGGCTTATTTGTGAAGCCATTTCAAACAATCCAACAAAGCATAAGTAACGTTGAGAAACATATGGGCACAATAGCAAGCAAATTCACGATATATATTTTTTCAGATTTTATTTGTTTTTGCTGCTACAATAAAGGTGTTGTCAGCCACCTATGTAAAGAAGGCATGATAGTGACACGAGGCTTGGCATGGAATGAAAAGGTCTAATATATAAAGTTGTTATATGGTTTTTTGTTTTAATAACTATCTAGGGTTAGAACACACACACACACAAAGTTTCGCCCAAATATATCAACCCAGAAAAGTATTGTTATTTCAGTATCTTTTGATTGCGGTTGTCTTTCAACAAAAGTTTATCCACATCAGCGTAGTCCCATTGTCATACATGTCCTAAAACAGTTTCATTCCACTCCAATACGTTTACAGTATTAACTGTTTTTGTAACCCCATTGTGAACTCTTGCCCAAAGGATTCAAATTAATTCTATATATTTTGATTTGGTAGTGGGTTCCTGTTAAAATTGTGTCAGCATGAGAACAATGATAACGTAAAACAACACACAAGAATTTTGCTCCAGCTTTCACAAAAAGTGAAATACAGCTGTTTTTTCTGTAAAAATATCATTAAATGTCACTTTTTCCAAACTCATAAATGGGATGCACTATTAAGTGATTGACATCCTTATACAAGTTTCTTTGATTGAGGGGGACAGAACAAGTTTATTACCATTCAAGAGACAAGATCCAGAAAAATTGTGGTTAGTACCTTTGGAGAACATGTCAAGATTGTTGAAGAGCTTCATGCTGCATTTGATTGTCCGCCAGACAATATGGATCAACCTGCTGAAGTGATTCAAGTTCCACAAGACACTAGAAGACCACAAAAGGATAGAAGATAATTCTCAGTCTTGAGCTCACTACTCCCTTGGAGAGTTGTACATTGCTTTAGTTGCAACCTGGAGTGAAAACTTTATAAAGTTGAAGGTGACAATGATGAGGACCATACTTCTGCTCAAAAAGAGATAAGAAGATTTTCAATAAATACCAGACCAACTGAAGACCAAAATATATGTCAAGTGGAGGCCTATGCCTCACTTGTGAATAGTTGATTTTGTCCCCATAAAAAAGTAGTGAAGATCAATAAGACCCAATTTGTTTGTGTGCTCCTGGTCACAAGGTGTTGTGGACTATTGTGCATCCACATTCACAACTTCAAAAGATAAAAAGCTGAGTGTGTCCTTGTTCATGAGAAGGAGCACAGTAAGGCAATTCCAGCTATTGCTTGTTGTCGACAATAGTGTGTGTCCTTGTTCATAACTTTGAAGGAGGATAGTTGAGTGTGTCCCTATCCTTGGTCAAGAGTTCAACGAGGTTGTATCCCACTTAGGAGGTGTACTGTTGTCATTCCCACTGCTAACCGTAAATATGTTGAATTGTGTATGTTCTAGTTCACATAACAATGTCTTCTCTCCAAGTCTCAAGGTTATGACATAATAAGGGGGGCATTGTTGGGGTTTATATTACACCATAGTATAGTGTTAGGTGAATAAATAAATTAATATGTGAGGGTAGATTCAGATAATTAGTTATCTTTGTAAGCTTTGTTGAGTGATTGTAATAAGTTAAGAACAATCACATACAATAGGTTGTTGGGTTGATAGTAATTCATAGGAGGTTATTTTTAGCAGATAAGTTTGATGTGCAAACTAACTTGAATAGTGGGCTAGTAACAAAGGTTTGTTATATGAAAAATCAACCATGATGTGTATAAATATCTACATTATGAATCAATACTACATCCTATCCGTGCATTTGAATGTAAAAGACTAAAATCTATTATTGATGTGATTTTTTAGGAATTTGGGAGCCTGGTCATTATTGAGTTGGATTCCATTTGTGACAAGTTGGAGCAAAAACTCCGCCACATGAAGAGGTATTATGAGAAGATAGGAAACTCCAAGTCTCGCCAGTTTTGGGTTGAAGAGGGTGATTTTCCTCCACCTAGTCATTCTTACTCACTTCCGATGCAAAGGGGAGAATACCTCTTCTTCTTCTACTCTTAACTTAGAGACAACGGATTCTACTCTAAGTTCACAGGATAGATCAATCTCTGCCTCCTGTTGAACTCCCTAAACATCTTTTAGACACTAAGGTTGCTTCACAACAACATCCTAGAGAGCCTTCCGGTATTTTGGATTTTGATAACACAGACCATTATCCAAAATGGATACAACAGACTTTTGCAGATTTAAAAAATGAGGAATTTTGTACACCAAAACCTAAAAGACTCACAAATAGGTGGATAATGCCCTTGTGGAATCTCTTGGAAAACCAAATACTTTTGATGAGGAATTTTATGAGCAACCTTGGGTGGTTGCAATGCAACAGAAGTATGATACCATCATGAAGAATAATACATGGGTTCTTGTAGATTATACTCTTGGAGAGAAACCCACTGGATCAAAATTGATCAATCAGATTAAATACAAGTCCCATTGATCAATTGACGAGTATAAGGCACTTGTTGCAAAAGGCTTTGCACAACAAAAAGGAATTGACTATGAAGAAACTTATGCTCCTTCTGCCAAGTGGCATACAACTAAATGTGTTCTTTACCTTGTTGCTCAGAATGGATAGAGGTGAATCAAATGGATATAAAAAGTGCCTTTTGAATGTGAACTTTCAAGAGGAATTCTATGACTCAACCTTGAAGTTTTGAGGTTGATGGTTCTAGTCCAAGGTGTGTAAGTTGTTAAAAGCTGTATATGGACTCAAGCAAACACCTAGGGCATGGTATGCCAAGATTCATATCTACCTTAAGCAGATTGGTTTTCCCATAAGTGAGTCAAATGATAATCTTTATATTCAAGTTCAGGGTCATCACTTTGTCATTCTGATTTTGTATGTGAATGATCTCCTTCTTACAAGCAGTGATGACAAATGAACAAGGTGGTAAAGAATGAATTGCAGTAATGGTTTGACACGACAAATCATGGTTTTCTCCACTATTACTTGGGCATTGAAGTGGATCAGTGTAAGCACAGTATCTTCATTTCTCAATCTAAGTATATCTTGGGCATAATAGATAGGTTTCAAATGACAGATGTTAGGCTCACTCTTACTCGCATGGAAGGCAAATTTAAGTTGTCTAAAGAAGGTGATGCTACCTTTATTGATGGCAGTATGACAGTATAGATAGTAGGTTGGAAGTTCAATCTACTTGATGACTACCGGGCCTAATATTTATTTTGCTGTTAGTTGGGATGTTTCTCATGGCATTGTCTTCTTATGATGCATGCTTGATGATCTTCGTTTCTCACAACTTGCTCCTGCTCATCTTTGCATTGATAGTCAGAATGCCATTAAGATGAACAAGAATGTTTTTTTCTCATGCTCACATTAAACACATTGTAGTAAAGTATCACTATTTGCAGAGGTTATTTTCCAAGAAGACTCTAGATCCTCTTTGTTGTCATGTCAATCAAACAACTGATTATCTTTACCAAACCACCTGATCAGCTCAAGTGTGAGAAGTTGTATGACCAGCTTTGGTGTTTGTCCAAAGAGCTCTCTTTGATCATAGAGGGTTCTTTTCAGAGTTTTTGATCAGATGTTGCCTTTGGATTACAAGGAAGTTTTGGAATACTTTCAATGTTTAGGATGTATTCAAATTTTTAAATTAATGATCACTCAAAATAAATAGCCTACAACAGGACTTGCATTCAAAGTGTTCAACTTGCTGCACTCAGCTAACTTCATAAGCTAAGTAATGAGACCAAGTCTGCAATTATGAAGTTGTATAATGTACTTCAAGATGAAATTGTCTTTCCCTGTCAACAAAAACTTCTATATATGCAAATATCAATTTATTTGATAACTTTGAAGAGAGACAAAACACAATGAGATGCTATTAACAAAATCTTGCAGGTATTAATTTATTTAAGTGGCACTGAAGAGAGGAAAAAGAATGAGATGTTATTAATAAAGGAACTGCATTGAACAGCTTAATATGTATTAACAACATCATGCAGGTATTAATTTATTTGAGTGACACTGAAGAGAGGCAAAATAATGAGATCTTATTAATAAAGTAACTGCATTGACCAGCTTAATATGTACTGGAAAAATACAAATTCATAATCTTGAAATGATTTCTACTAATTACAATTTGCAAAAGTATACTGTGGAACAAATCCAGGATAACAAAAATCATTAGGGGAACAAATCTGGGAATATTCACCTCCGATAATTATGTGGGGAGGAAAATCCCTGTTAAGAGCAGCTAGCCTTGGTAGATGATTCTCTGCAGTAGTTTGCAAAGCTGTTGGATGCATACTATTATCTACTATGTTCAGGTTCTGGTTTGCTGCTTTCCCATCTTCCAAGCTTCACAAATAAACCTCTCCTTTGATTTGAAACAACTCATAGCCTTGATGGACAAGGCTGTCGATAGTCATTAAGTTATATGGCTTGTGAAACTTCTAGCACAGCATGCCGGTCAACTGGGTCTCTTCTCAAAATCACCCAATTCTATCCATGGTCTTGCAATCTCATTTCAATGTGTTTAGTTGCCATCAAATGAATTTTCTAAATGAAGCACTAGAGGGATGCATGTACAATGTCAGATAAGCCTAGATTCTGAAGATGCTGACTTGGCCACTGCATGAACTTTTAATATTCAGCTCCAACGTGTCGACTTCATCAAAATCTACTTCAAATTTGATGTAATTGATGCCGTTTCCAACCTTGTCATACTCATGCTTTAGGTTAGCAACCTGATAGGATTGGATCTGACAAAATAGACATGTATAAACTATAGTGATTATATAAGGAAACTGAAAACAAAAAAGGAATTTCCTTCAAAAACTCTGCAAAAAAAGGTATGATAAAACAGTATATGTTTTTTCATGTGATATAATGACACATTCTACTGTAATAAAATAGAACACAAGTTTCTGGAATGGCTCCAGTAAGGTTTTCGACTATGGCTTTATTTCATCTAGTAGATTGATTTTGTGTTGAAAAGAAGAGAACCTGCTTTCAGTTAAAATTAGAAGCAAAATAAACAAGCATAAGAGAAAGGAGAAAATATAATGGTAAATGATTTTATGGATTGTGGAGCATGATGGTAAATGTTGAGTGAGAACTTGGGAAAAAATAACCTCTTGGTCACTGTAGGCCCACCACTGAAGAGAACTCAAAATTTATATATAATCTCTGTATAAGTTTCCTATATATATATATATTCAGTGACCTCAAAATTTATATAATCTCTGTATAAGTTTCCTATATATATATAGATATATGCATGCATGCCTTGAATGGTAATATTGACACTATCATGGTCCTAGATGAAACTGTTTTAATGAAACTGTTGATAAAAGTAAAAGTAGTAGTTTCATAATCTCCTCGACTGGATTCTCCAGGTAATTTTTTCTGTGGACTGAAGCTGTACTCTCTTCCCATGGGATAACATTAAGATTAACAAACACAGTCAAGATAATAATATTCAATGTTGGCACCATGGTTGCTAGGCTTACAATAATCTGCATAATCATTGTAGTTGGCAGAACGGCCTTGCACACCATGGCGATGTGAGAAAGTAGCCCACACTAATCTAGAAAAATAAATAAAGAGAGAAGGGAACCAATAAGGAGGCTTCTAATTGTATTCACCAAAAATGTATGATTAGAGACAGCAAGCCTGCCAATAGGGTTAGGTTAAGAAGGGACCTACAAACTAATGAGATATAGACAGAACCACAAAGGCAAAATATGGGAATTATACATGATTCAGCGTGTGGGGATTTTTTTTACGAAAGAGTTTTCTCCATGTACGTGCTATGTAATGTGTAGCGTGTTATCTTTGTACATTTTGTAAACTCTCATTTCATTTATTTTCTATTTTTTATTTTTTATATAATGATTAGTTGTCTAAGATCCTAATTGTTAACATGGTGTTAGAACCGATTAAGTTGTGCTTATCATTTACCATGTGTGAATTCAATTTATTTTTTTCTCTGATGATTTAATATTTGAATTACTTGCATCATCACGGCTGCATTGGGTTGACAACAATGGTCCTAAAATATGTGAGGGTGGAGAAAGATAGCTAGGTAATTTCCTTAGCATAGAAATGAGAGACCTTCCAATAGAATCACATCACCTTTTGGCCATTTTATGTTGTAAACATTTGAATCACTACTTTTGTCGATGGACCAAAAAGATAATGAATTAACCTCTAGTTTGTAGGCTCCATGAATTACTAGCCTGAATATGATAAGCCACAAGTATGCTCCTTCCTATTATGAATTTCTCTATGGACAACTCTTCATCACGACTTCCACCTCTAAACGTGGATCCAAGTGATTCTTCCATTGTGAATTTTGGAAATCAAGGTGAAAATAGAGGATTGTAGATATCTTTCTCTATGTTTTGGTAGAGGGGCCAAGCGAGTAGTCTTGTTTGTGTTTGGTGAGAGAATGCACAACTTGTCGTCTTCAAGTTCAATGATTTCTTCATCCATATTGTTTTCAGGAGGGATTCATAAACTCTTTGTGGCAGATTCGTTATATGAATTGCAAGAACCTTTTTTCTCTTTTTACAACAAACTCACCAAATGTAAACTCTTCCAACACAACCTAAAGATAACCACTAAAATTAAGAAAAGTAAATCAGACAGTACATCAACCACTAGTTCTATAATTAAGTCATAAGCCAAACCAAACATGAACAAAACTTATAGATGGCAATTGTTGGTGGACATTTGACTAGCCAAAGATTGTGGATGACATTAGCCACCTTTTGCTTTGGAGATCATGAAAATTTCATGTTATGTTTTAATTCCTATGTATCCATTTTTATTATACCAACCCATTGATGCTTTCTGGAACTTATTTGTTTAAATATCCATTTAAACAAGATTTTCAGCTGAATCTCTCTTGGAATAGTATAAAAAATTATTGATAAAATAATGACAATTGATTGAACAAATCAAGGCTCGTGTTAGGCCACCTATAGCAATTGAATAAAGCTTGTACTGTTGATGTGATGATGGCCATGCTACATGGAAAATAATTGCACTATAAACAGTCAAAGTCTGATGTCTATTGACTATTCCTTAAAGAGGCTCAAATAAATAGTGTATGGGATGGTATACTTTAACTCCAAGCACTCTGGAATAAATCTACACCTTCTAATGTTTTATTAATTGAGCCCCTTCAAAATCTCTTACATGTAACAGATGACAAAGCCTATCCCATGTCATCACACTAATGTAAACTTATTCAGTGGCACTCTAGTCGAGATGCTCCATAGCTATTGATGGCTTTTTGTGACGGTAGTTCAAAACTTTGGGGACATTTGAGCCACTTTAGTCAGCACCACTATCAAATCAATATTGTAGGATCCATCAAAAAGAATAAACTACCTTGCATAAAACCAATGTTCTCCCAATTTAAAACTGAAGGTTTCTTCCTCATTGTCTGAGAATGTTTGTGGAGAACACGAACCCTGCTCAATCAACCACAGTTCCTCACCCCTTTGAAAATTTGTCCAACAAAGAGCACAATGAAACCGACCAATATTCATAAAAAACACTAATAGAATATTTCACAAAGATAGAATAAGAACTCAAAATTTATTCATTTCAAGTGCCATATACGATTCTCTCATATGGATAGTAATACAACTAGAGAGAATACTGAAGAGCGACCCTCCACAAATGTCTGATCATGAACATGAAAAAGTTAGTTGGATGATGGTCTGACAACTGCATGTACCAACCATCTCTAATCACAAAAATTGATGCCAAAATATAACATAGCAAATGTTTCTTAGTCTAGACTGTTTTAATCCAATGCCTTAAGTTAACAATGAAGGATGAATTTTTATTTTACCAAAAGCAATTGTCTACTCTAAATGGTAACATGAAATAATTATACATGAAGCACATGTCAAAGGTCTTGGCAAACATTTTGGAAGAGGTAATATTATTGAGCAGTTAGAAAAAAACTATTGTTGGTCAAGCATACCACAAGTTTCACCATTGAAGGATGTATACAGACTATTCCCTAAACTAGTGACCAAATTCATTACTCTAGGAATGTGTGGGATATTTACATAAAGACTAGATTCCTAAAGGCCAATATACCAAATAAAATATGAAGAAATTTGGTCATTGTTGAATTTTAAGATAATTTTTTTTTTGGATCTACAAAAATTGAATCTCACTTTTCTTCAATGAATCTAATTTGTATGAAATTTTATGTTAATCTTCATACATAAGTTCATCAATCAAAGAAATGAAGCTTGATTAATTTAAATTTTCCTTTGCTTAGAAGGCAGTTACAGTTTGGATGCCTTTGTTCGATATAATACATTGAAAAAATGAATGCCTTGTTTATGAAGATGGACTCTCCAACCTCTGCTCAAATTCCATAACTATGGTAACAATCCGGAAATCAAAATTCCATAACTTTATCTCACAATCAAATTTGATTTAATGATCATTCAACATCAAATAACACAATTACACAGTCTAACAGCAATTTGAATTAAATTAACCAAATTTAGATTACATATATCCAGACATTACAAATTCTACTCAGCAAGATTTCAACAACTCCATCGTGCAGCCTCTCTCTTTTCTCACACCCACTCAATCTCTCCCAATTCCAACGCAGCCTCTCCTGTTGTTCCAAAATTTGGATGTCTTAAACATGCCCATGGCTTCCCTACTGTCTCCACACCTCCTCAATTCAAATCAATCTCTATACGCATATTGCATGATGCCAATCATTTTGCTTGGTTGCTTCTTGATATGCTTAGTTTTGCCCCATTTGTGGGCTTGACCCCTCCTCTTCACACACAAATCACGCCTACTCCTCTCTGTTTCCTTAAATCTGCATTCTCTATTTACTAACTCATTCTCATACAAGAATCATACTTCTCACACGGGCGCACGCTTTTCTCCTATTCCACTTTGTGTTGTATTCAATCCTATTCTAAAGCATGGCCATTATGTTACAATTCAACTTGTTCTATTGTGCAGTCTCTTGGCAAAATGTGATGCTCCTTTATTGGCGACTTATTCACCCACAGTCTCTACTTTCCTGTGGTGCAGGCTCTATTCTCTGCCATTTTGGGCTGCGCAGAAGTCTTAACTCTCCCCTCTCTATTCTACAGCCACTATTCCTCCTCCACTCTGCCGCACCCCTTCCTGTCTCCTTCAACCACTGCGCCCCCTCTCTCCCCTCCTCCTTGGCGTTCTCTTTTCTCATTTTAATGACTACATTTTTAATTCATATTCTCTTGTCTCTTTAACTTCTACCCATTTGATTTTTCCCTCTACATTATTTTTAAACCACAACTCTTTATTTATCTCTCATGTTTTCCATAAAGCCATTAGTATCAAAACTATTTCTTGGTGATCGTGAAGCAAACGTGATAATGTAAGATGGAATCCATATCACTTCAATTTGGAGGGAGTCAAAATAATATGCAAAGAACCGTAAGAACATTGCCAATGCCAACGTAGACCAATAACATCATCCTGTCGCCAATGAAATGGATGCATGGAACAAAACTGAGTTTTGATGTAATTTCTTACCAAAAGCTCGAATTCTTCCAAAAATTTGCAGAGATGAGTGTATCGACGCCATCTAACTTCCCACCAAGCCACTCTACCTCAAACCTCACAGATTTTGAAATTTTAAAACTTCGCCAAATTACCAACCAAAGTCGTGAAATGGTTAAATCTCCAAAACTATCAACTGTATGGCTTCGAAACTTCTGCCATCAAACCCAGGATGGAGTCTAAATTCTGCCTGTAAGAACGTTTTCCATGAAACCTCACCAATCTCCCGAAACAAATTTTTTTTGGTGATGTTGATTGCGTGTTTGCCTGAGTGCTCCTACATCACTTGTACATAAAAATCTCGTTGGTGAATCGGATACAAGCTAAGCATTTAGATGGTAACCACATTGGAAAGACATGTTAGGAGTTAGTGGATCATAAGGTCATATGCCGTCTAGAAGGATTGTCAATAAACTGATTGTTTTTTAAGTAGAAATAGATGTAATGAGCTAATGAACTGAAATTGGTATGAATAAGTATGTGTATAGTTGTATTTGTGAGCTAGAAGGTGCAGGGAGGAGGTATAGTTGTTGCACAAGGCATTCTTATTGCTGTACAAGAGATCGGAATAGCTGTACAAGGGTTTCCAGTTGTTGTGCAAGACCTTCCTAGTTGTTGCATTAACTACCTTGCTATGCAAAAAATAAATGCCTTTGATGTGCAAGTATCCTTCTTGCTGCATAAGGTATTCCTTGGGCTGCATAAGCAGTCCCCCTGCTGCACAAGCAGTTTTCTTGTTACACCTGGAACCATTTGGCTGGGCCAGACCTTTCTTTTACTATGTAAGACAAACACTCTCCATAAATAAAGTGATGAATTGTTCAAACTGATCTGCTGATAAGTGAATTGGACAACAAGATGATTCAGCACAACACTCCAAGATGTGTCCATGGGGGTCCAAGATATGTTTAGTTTATTTTACAATAAACAGTATCTTTTTGGAGAATTGGTTGGACAGCCAAACTGCTTGGCAACCAAAGTTAGAAAAAGGACAAGTTTGTTATATAAGGAATAATTAGGTGGCAATTTGATTTAGAACTTGTTGTAACAAGATTGCCAACCCCCAGTATCTACATAAGCATAGAGTTATAGACAAAGAATACACACGCATTCTCTAGCATTCAGCATAGTTATTGTGCAAGTGCTCAGCAATTCGTCATTTGAAAGTAACATATTTATTAATTCAATACTAATTTAAAGGAGAGTGTGTGATTTGTACATCAGTCTGATTGGCAAATGGCCTGTGCAAGTGGATTGGTGGCAGCTATTAGGTTTGCTTTAATTTTTTTGTATGTTATGTTTGATTTCATTTGTGATTGCATAATAATTTGCTGAATATAAGAGTAGTCTATGATTTATTTCTAACATATTGTTCTGATATATTGCCATTATAGTTCTGATATTATTGTTGAAAATCAAAAAGGATGTTGTGACTTGAAAGACTTCCTTTAGTGTGTTGATAGATTTAGCAAGTTTCTTCAATTTCAGTCATTTGTTTTTCCTAAAAGTCCCTAGTAGATCTGAATTCTCATTTAGATACTCAGCTTTATAAAAGATTTGTGATCTGCATATATTTTGCAAGACACCTGGTCAAAACCAACATTCCAGGACTTTAAATGATATTTAGTGTGTTCAAAACTTCAACATACACAACGATGAAATTTACAGCCTTATACGCATATTTGCAGCAAATTGCAAAAAAATATAACATTTCCTAATATTAAACATAAATGAAAAGGCATCTTTGAAGGAGTAATGATAGAGTTCCTTCTCTTATGCCAGGATGCTGCCGCTGCACCTCGCTCCTTACAAATCTGTCTCCTCTTGGGTCAAGTGAGTGTGGAGCCATTCCCAACAGAATGGATCAATTGGCAGCCTATCGGCCATGGAGGCTTTCCGAAGATTTTATAGAAATGAGGTAAATATGATCTTCAAAACCATCCAATAATATTAAATGAAGTCAAATAGAAATGGTATAGAGAATCTACAAGACAATCATAGCTAACAAATCCTTGATGGCATAAAAACCCTCAAGGTGTTTTTCATATTCAATTGTAAAATGTTTTAATCTAACTCCTTACAAACATCCAAAATTTCAATGTGTTAGCCTCAAGTGTTAGGAGGTTAAAAGATGGTCGAAATGGGAGTCATGATGTGTTTTAGTAATCTCCTCAATTACTTACTAAAAATAAGTACCTTCTAACTAAATTGCAACCAACAAATAAACCCTAAAATCACTTAAGTTACTTTCAAGTCAATTAAAAAATTACTTCAAATTAAGGTTGGTCTATCCATCCTGTTATCCTAAATTTTTAACTCGTTTCAAAATTTGGGTAACCAATCAAAATTTTCATAAAACTTGAGATTTTTCTTCTCTAAGGCACGCATTACGAGGTGCAAAGAGTGGAAAATCTCTGTTTTAGGTTGATTAACCTTTGGGCTACTCTTTTTCCCCTTTACGTTTCCGTTTTCGTCAATTTCTGAGTTGTTTTTAGTGTCTTTTTGGCTAATTTCGGGTTTTTGGAGCAACTCAGCAAATAGGGAAATTTTAACTTAAAAGCAAAATTGCTAAAGTTTCTCAAAAACCCGAAATTGCTAAGTCTTTATGTTTTTGATAAAAGTAAAATTGTTATTTGATCTTGAAAACCCGAATTTGCTTTAGTGACTTAAAAAGTCCGAATTTTTCACAAGTATTCATTTTTGTCAAAATGAAAATTGCTTTTTGGTCTGAAAAGTGCGAATTTGTTTAAAGTGAAATTGCGTTGGCTTCTTGAAAACCCGATTTTGTTTAAAAAAAAAGCATGTAAAGCTTCAAAAAAAGCCCGATTCATGTTTTTGATGTCATTTTTCATTGCAAAAGCTTCTGAAAAGTCCGACATCTCTCAGATTCGAGCTGGTTGAATTCTTCTTTGCATTTACTTCCCCATTTCATGGAGATTTTGTCGACCTTAATGCCTGAAATTCGGACTTTTACCAGTAAATAGCCGGGTTTCTGTCTTCTTCTCATCGCGTCTAGGGTTTGCTTCATCATTGTTTTCAGTTCCAACTTTTCTTCAGGTATGATTCGCATTTCTTCCTCTTTCTTTTAACGTTTTACTGTTATTTATTGTTTTATTTTTAACATCATTGTCTTTTACACATTGTTTTAGATTTGACGTCTTTTCCAAAACGCGTTTTTATTTTCTACGCATTTTTTCTTCTTTTTACTGCCTTTACCAATGCTTATTTATGTATATTTGTTGGTATTTTTGTTAGTTTTATCAAAACGCGTTTTTCTTACTGGTTTTCATTATCTTAAATGCATTTTTCTTTATCTGAAAAGTCCGCCTTCACATAAAAACGCGTTTTTATAATGCGCATTCGTATCATATCTCCTCCATTTCCCTTCATCTCATTTACTATTTCATTTGCCTTACATATACTCCATGTTTTCGTCTTGAACCCTATGCATAACACATATATTCCATCTAAATTCGCCTTTTATTATCAAAATGTGTTTTTCATTACTTTGCTGTTTCAGCAATAATGTTTCAAATTCATTCCATTGCCATATGTCCTTCATCCCACTCGCCCTCTCCTTCATCTCAATGAAATTTTTGCCTTCCATCTCATTTCATATACCTTTATACTCCATACATAATGCATTTTTCACTTTTAAATCTGCCTTATGATAAAAACGTGTTTTTCTCATTTACCATTCCAGCAATAAACTTCCATGTTGCCTTCATTTCATCTTCCATGCTTCGTTTCATCCACTTCAAATATCCATTATCATTTTCCAAAATAAATAATTCACTTTGTCTCTCATTTCGGATTTTTAGCTCAAAAATACAATTTCGGGATTTGCAATTGAAATAACAATTTTCAAAATTGCAAAAAGCAAAAATTGTTAAACTTCTGAAAAATCCCGATTGCCTTTGTGAAAATTGTCAAAGCTCTTCAAAATCCCGAAATTGCAAAAAGCAGAAATTGCTAAAGTGTCAAAAAGTTCCGAAATTGTTGAAGTCATTTGAAAACCCGAATTGCCTTAAAAAGCACAAAAGTTGACCTTTTTGGACGAAATTCCAAATCCAAGCCAAAGATCTCTTTGTCTTGCTGTTTCAAGAAGACAAAATGCTGTTTTTCATTCCACCATTCCATTCATTTCGAATTCATCTTCTTTCGCCTTCCATCTTTCTTCCAAAGTCCATTTCATTGTTCTAGGGTTTGAGTTCCGCCATGTCCTCTCACGTTGATGCTGATGATGTTCTGACCTTATGGGGTTTTCACCGCAGTCTTGCAGATTCCTGTTCAATGACAGACGAGCCAACTTCTCCAGCAGGCAAAAAGATGAAGTATAAATTCGACAAATATCAGAATGAGATTTCTCCATCTCACGTCGTTTCAAATATCGACGAGATCAAAGACACAGAAATCGGGCATGTTGATATGTCTGAATTTCTTGGCAGAGCTGAGAAATCTACTTCTTCTGATATGCAAAAATTGCTGAGGAGTCATATTCATCTGGTGTCTTCTTTTCCTGTTGCTGCCCTAGAACCAGAATTCGTCCTTGCATGTGCAGCACGCTTTGATAGACAATCCAGAACAATCAAGGATGATGATGGTAATGTAGTTATCAGACTTGATGCTGAAACAATCAACAGAGTTTTCAGAGTTCCTGATGCAACTACATATTCAGAGATCTCATTGAAGAGTGCTCACAGACATTTTGAGCAGAAAAAGAGTGATTGTATTAGACATATCAATTCTAAGTGGCTTCTCAAATCACGACCTTGTGTCACCCGTATACCCAAGTTGTATCGGTCTGATTTCATAGAGGAAATTAATGATATGATCACTCTTCTGAGCAGAATAGCAGGGTTGAAGGTTTCTAATGTGTTTGAAAACTGGATGTATAAGTTCATGGTAGTTATTAAAAAAGCACATCATCCAATTTTCTGGGGAGAAATAATCAGTGACTGTTTGTGTGAACAACTTGCACAGGTTCCTACCACTCTTACCTTCTATATGAATTCATATTTGGTTTATATAGCAGCTTCCTTGAGGCATTTTCCAGGCCTATCTCCTGAAGGTGACAGATCCTTGGTGCCTGTATGGAAATATTATGACCAGCTGACTTTTATTCCAAGTCGAGCGCATTATAGAAGGGTTCAAGATGCCTTCTTCGGTTATTTTATGTGTTTGTTTGACAAAGAGTTGGTAAACAACAGGGTGTCTGATGCAGCTTGGAATAAGGTAAATCAATATGGCTGCTTGTTTCTTCAATTTCCTACATTCACTTATATGAGAGTTGGATGCTTTGAAGACCAACCTTATATGCTCCCAAGATATCCAACTGATAAGATCATTCTAATGGAGCTGGGAAGGCAGTTAATGGCAGTTCATTCACGTCAAGCTACGCAACACAAGTCTGGAATTGGTATTTCATCACATAATCCATTGGTAATCGGCAGGTATTCTTTGACAACTTCTTCAAGAGCCAAAGCAATGGAAACTGAACTTCAGGAGATAACATTGAAGAGATTCCAAGCTAGAGTGGATTTTGATTACAGGAGGATGAAGGATAAAATAAAAAGAGCCTCCTTCACTCATGTTCACCGCATTGAAGACGTTTTGGCAGACCTCCGGACAGAAAAGGATATATACAAAATGGATTATTGCAGGCTAACTTTGGAACAAATTATTGACCTAAATCTGACTTTAATTCCAGAGGGAGTAATTGATGATAGGCAGATTTTGGATCCTGAGTACGAAGAACAAGGAGTTGCTAATGCTCCCATTCCTGCAATTCAATGGTCTCAAAAGGAATCCGTCTCTATCTTTGATAGATTTCAATCAGTCTTGGCGAACACCAACTCTTGGCTCAAAAGCATAGGTGTCAAGACTATCAAAATCAAAGTTAGAGCTGAAGATGACCCAGCTGGTCCTAGAGGATTGAAATCAGAAATCAGAGAACAATCAAAAGAAGGAGCTTCCTCTTCAAGTACCAGAATCAAGCTGAAAGTAAGCAGAGCTCCAGAACAACCATTGGAAAGGGAAACATCAAAGGGAAAAGAAGTCAATGAAATGCAGATTCAGATATTAGATCAGCAAGAAGAAGACGAGGTTCTTGAGACCTCTACTATTCTAAGTGAGATAACTCCTCACATTGAAGCTCCAATACCAGAATCAGTCATATCTCCTATGTCCCCTATCGACAGTGATGTTGATTCCTTCTCCACCGTTTTTGTTCCTTCTATTCCACCACAAGAGACTTGTCATCAGTCTTCATCAATAACGGATACTCCCATGATGAACTTGCCTAGTAACTTCAAGAGTATTTTTGACATAAATCCAATCTTTTCGGCCATGTCAGAAATGACTCTTCCAGAAATTGATACCTCTGTAACAAGCTTTGATTGTTTCATGGCCAATCCTAGTTGTAGTTTGTCTTCTAAACAAAACATTGTTGCTGTACAAACCGAGGCACCTTCTAGAATTTCTGTTGTATCACAAACTGAGGCTATTTCTACAGAGACTACAGTTGCTATTTCAGATGTGACAACTTTGGATCTTCCTCCATGGCTGAATTCAATTGCTCCCAAAAGAAAGAAACAGGCAGTGTCTCCTGATATTTTTGATTTCCAAAAATTGAAGAAATCAAAACCAGTGATTGCAAAGAAAGCTAAGACAGTCTCACAGGTTTTTGTTGACAGCAACAGAATGAAATATGCTGAAATTGCAGAGCCTTTAGTTGATAAACCACATGAAGAAATGCAGGTATCTGATTACAAGTTCACAAGAGTCGAATTGGGCAAGCAGACTCATGCCAATATGATGCAGGATGCTCAGAGTTCAGTAACAATTCTGACACAAAGCTATAACGAACTCTTAGCTAAAAAGGAAAAGCTCAAAGAAGACAATGCTCAGCTAGTTTCAGTCATTCAAAGGATTACAGGATCATCAGAGGCAGTTGATTCTCTATCTACAGCTCCTCCAAATGAATCAGTTAGACAATTAGAAAGAATTGCGCAAAAGGCTAAAGCAATTGATTCATGGATAACTCAGCTAATTGAGCAAAGCATTCCAATGATTGAGAAGACGTTGCAAGTTTTCAAGAATGTCAGAATAGCAAAGATAAAGCTGAATCAGACTTTGGAAGCCTTCAAACAAACTTTGGAATCACTTGAGAAGGATTTAAAAATATGGCATGAGATAGATCAAGTTAAGTTACAAATTCTATGCAACAACTCAATCTTGCCAAATAGAGAGAAGTACATAGAATTTGAGGAACTTATGACAAATAGATCATTGGTCATTCAAGATCTTATTAAAGATATCCAGGCCACTTTAGAAATGAATGATGAAGTTCAGCAGGATATTCTTTCAAGTTTTGAGAAGATGTCTTGTACGGTTTTAAATCAAGAAGATGAATTACTTGCAGCTGATTCAGTTATTTCCGAAATGGCAGCCAATCTTCGTCAACAAATGGAATCAGAGCAGTTTTCTATGGATTCAATTCAAAAGCTTGTCAATCATCAGACAATCCTTGAGAAAATGCAAACTACTTACGAAGAGCATAGATTGGCGACTATCAGATACTTTGATGTAATTCTGAAGACAGTTGCAGTGGCCAAGAACACGTTGGGTCCAGATCCGAATGAGTTGAAGACCATCATCAGCAAATTCTTATCTTTCAAAGATAGGAATGAAGCAGATTAAAATTTTAGATTGTTTTATGTAATTTTACTTTCGACAATATATATGTAAAAACAAATTTTGCAATTGCAAGTGTTCTTTCCTTGCAATTTTCGAAAATGTAATTACATGTAAAATCTTACAAGACAAATCACAATTTGGATTGTAATTTTGAATAAGTCAATCGCAATTAGTTATCGGTTGAGAGATTTTCTCAAGTTTGTTGAGATCCTCCCACCTTTTTCTCCAGACCTTCCTCCTATAAATACTTGAGGGGTCTATTGTAATCTTTTATCTTTTTAGCAAGCAAGAAAACTCTGCAGAATTTTGTACTCATAAAGTCTTTGAGCTTTATAGTAGAATATTGTGAATTTTCAAGTAATATCAAGAAGCTGGAATTTTAGACTTTGAGCTGAATCCTTGTTTTATTATTTTGTGATTACTTGAGAATTGTTGAAGATTGCTGAAAAGAGATTCGATTTAAATATCTGCAGACTTTGTGCTGTAAATGTGAGAATTGAATTCATAATTAGTGTTAGAAATAGAGAAGAATTATAAGTCTTTGTGCTCATAGTATTTCTCATTTAGAGTAGTTAAAAGATACATTGTAATTACAGTCTTTGAGCTGTTTTATGTTGTACTTTTTCATCAAGTAATCGTTCTGAAAAAGGTTGATAGGATTTCATTCTTCAAGACTTTGTGCTTATTGAATTGTTTTCCCGTCCCGGAGGAAGTAACGGAAGTCTTTGTGCTTTCAGGAAACTTTATTTCCTCTCTCTTAATTTCACTGCACAGCTGTTGTAATAAGTTTTAGTAACATTTACTGTTTCTTTTCTATGAAGAGAGAAGAACATAATCTTTCCTGAAACAAGAGGAACGATTGCTGTCCTACCCATATCAATTTTATTTTGTTAAAAGGGGGAGCCTTCCCTTAATTAGGAGAGTTCAAACTCACGTGCTGTGGTTGAAATCTCAATTTTGTACGCTTTCACAAGAATACAAAATTTCCAACCAACACATCCTCAATGTGAAAATAGATCACTTAAGATGACTTCCGTTCCTTGTTAAACTCCACAACTAAATCAATCCTTCTTGACAATGATTGTCTCGATATAAAAGTTCTCCATTTATCAATGATTCTTTCCATGGAGACTAAATCCAATGTTTTAAAATCCATCGAGCAAAGACCTTGCTAGAGCATGAGTTAATTGGTTTGGGTTTACTTATTCTCAAGTTCTTCAACACCTACCTACAAGTTGGCCATGCCAGAAGAAAGATCACAAGCTTCCTTGGTAACTGTTGGAACCCAATCTAATAGTGCAAAAATCTGCTTGATTCCTAGCCCCTTTGTGCATTTGGCTTTATTGCACCCATCATACATAACCGACCTAAGAAATCTTTAAATGGGTCTCCCTTGGTCAAATTTGCATGTGTTGTTCCTCATCACCCCTCATATCCCTATAATATTCTAGAAGCTGAAAACAATCCAAAAGGTTCTAAGTTTGGGGTGTTCCTAGTCATTTTCTTAAGTTTTGGAAAATTTGCATACTTTAATGGACAATCGGACTTCTTGTGTCATACTACCTCTTGTCATTACTACTAGTCCTGCATGAAAGTTCTGCAAAGCTCACCAAATCTTTTCTTCCTTCCATTTTCCTTCATTCCATCAATTTGTGAGATTTAGATGGTCATCCAAACTTATGTCTCCCCTCCCAACCTCCTTCTACATCGAATCCCCGTATTTTCCCATTCCCTTGCTTCAATTCCCATTTCCCTACTTTGCAGACTTGTAGAGTTTCGATGGTCATCCAAACTTCCCTTCCCCATCTCTATGTCCCAATCCCTTCCTTTCCCTCTTTTCTTGCACTCCCCTTTTGTGGCATCCTATTGCACTTTCTAACTTCCTCCACTTTCAACTAGCGGTCCCGCATTGTTTTCCTACAAAGTTTCCAATTGGCTTTGTTGTGCATCTTCATCCTTTTGCAGAGTTCCTTTGGAGATCGGGATGTTATTACCTCCAATTCTATGCCCTTTCCCTACATTTTTTCCTACATTCTTCATTCACCCATCTTCATCCTTTGGTAAAGTTTCAATTGACTTATAGACTTCCATACACATGTCTAGTTCTCACCTCCAGTCTCGCAATGAATCCCCACACCTCTCATGCTTTTGCATTCTCTACATTCCATCCAAACTTTTCGTGAAGACTTTCAATGGATTTCTAGACTTCCTTTGTTACGTCTAGTCTTGACCTATCTCACATCAAATCCTCACATTTCCTCATGTTCGCTTCAACCACTCCCCAAATCCTCCCAGCACACCATTATTGACTAAATTTGACCCTACAACTACTCCATGAGGTTTTTCCCAACTAAAACGCCATTGTCCATGGATTTTCTTGCAATTTTAACAATAGATGATGAAGAATTCCAATTTACCATCAATGCAATGGTTGAGTTCCAACTTCCAATGATCTTCACACTTGTTCTAGATCGTCCATCTCACAAATTTTGTAGGTTTTACCTTATCTTGCATGCCAAAATTACGATATCCAATCCTTCATTGAATTCCTGCAAGCAACTAAGGAAAAAACTATAAACTTCCACGCACAATCCACAATGCCATTAATGGTCCAAGAATGGATGTGATTAGATGGGTAAGGCTTTCAAATGCCTCTTGGTAGTTGTGGACCCCTCAAAGACATGATCTATGAAAAAACTTATGGTTGTTGATAAAAAAAGGCAATCTCTGGTGTATAGCCATGTGGAGATGATCTGAGCATGGCATGGCAGCCTATGCAATTGCAAACAACCTTGGTTCTTCCTCTGAAATTGTGTTGATATGGAAAGACATCTATACTTGGCCTTTAAATAAAAAAGGGGATGGAAAAAGGTTGAAGAGATGAAACAAAAGAGAATTCAGTTACAGAACATTAGGGTTTCTTTCCAACAACAGGTTTAGGGCATTTTTTGTATTGTGATTTTCTAGGTTTTCTCCCAAAGGGTGTGATACCATATTGTAATCCAAAAAGGAATGTTTTAATGAGTAAATTTGTCATCTTTTGAATGTCTCCATGAACACTGTATGTCCTTTTGATGATCTGATTGACCTTCCTAGTTACATTTGCTAATTTGAGTGTTATTTGACTAGTTTGTCAACTGGAAGGCAATAAAACTCCCTATGAACCTTTGCAAGGCATCTTATCAAAATAACACAAAAAGTGTGTAGGATTGTTTATGGATAACTAAGTTATGTTCAACTGGATGTTCTACAATTTCATCGACCTACATTTTTGCATGCATAGAGCTTAGCTTGTGTGTGGATTGAGAGGTATAGTCCTTATTGTTATCTTTGTTAAGGTATCATAGAATAGGTTTCATTTGGCATTCCCCTTTGGATCATAAAACCTAAGACTCTATTATCCCTACCAAATAATGCTAACCGTCTACTTTGTGCTCAACCTCCCATCTAACCCACACTTTCAAAACAACAAATAATCATTATTTTTGGTATATATTATGTTGAATTTATTTGCTTTACTTCGATATCTAGACATATGCAATATCATTAGGATATCTCTAAGCAACATCTCCAAACTCTTTACATGGTTGTTCATTTTCTTTATGAAGGTGCAAAGCCCTTGTATTGTCAAACCAGCATATAGGCACTTAGTGACAAACAAATAGGAGTGTTTTATGCAATGGGTATGGTTCGTTCCAAGGTTTATTTTCATTCCTTATATTTATCTTTAATATAGCACCTTAATGAATACCCCCTTGGCCTAGAAAGCCTAAAGTCGAAGAAGACCTTACCCACCTTAGTAAATTGGTTCGTCATTGTCCTTGCCTAATCATAAGTTATAGGCCTCTTGCCCTGAATTTGACACCCCTAGCACTCAGAAATGGCTTATTTTTAGGGATTTGAGAACCTACAACTTTGAGCACCAACAATGACCATCTATCATAGTAGAGGTTATGAACTTTCTCAAGTTGTAATTTATCTAAGATGAAACAAACCCCTCATGTGAGTTACGAGGGAGAACATAGTTTGTGTCATTTCCAAGTGTAGTGGCGCTAGTGTTACAAGACTCAAACTCAACAAGCTAAATTTTGACCCAAACTGAACCAAGACTCGCAAATTGAAAAACCATGAAATATAGAAATTTTTAAGGATTTAAAACTTGTTTCATGCACCCTTTAATAAATGAACTTTAAAGACACAATAAACTAATCAAATCGAAGCTACTTTAATCACATACACAAGTATACATCGATCACATGAGTATAAAAGTGGATTTCAGCTTAAGGAAACAATATTATTAGATATATAAATTATAAATATTGTCAAATGTATACAAAACTCATGGAGTATGAAATACATGGCATCAAAAAAAATATCAAATCTAAAAATATGTCTATGACTTAGAGTAGTCTACATCACTCATCCCAACATCACGGCAAGTCCTACACTAGTGTCTAAGATAGATAGGTCCTTGATTATAATGCAACCATGATTTTTTTCTATGTCTTAATGACACCAACATCCAAGGGGCCTACTTGTGCTCTATTCTCCTCTTTTTCCATGGCTACTGCCTCTACCTCTTGATCCACTTGATCAAACCATGCACGGTCCTCATCGCTGAAGATAGGATCCTCAACCTCGGTGATCCAATCTGACTATGGATCAACTTTCTCCACAATGATGGGAAATAAGTCGATGCCCAAGATTTGTTTGTGACGAAGGTAAAAGTTGTAATGAACATAAACAAGATTATTCAAATTTTGCATTGACAACCTATTCCACTTCATGGAGTGTATGTGCTCAAACATACTTCGATTGCGCTCACATCTTAAAGCATTGCATGCTTGATTGAAGATGTGAATTGCAATCCTCTAAAGATTTGGCACCTTCGCACAAAACCTTTTCCACAATGCATCTAAAATGAGAAGAAGAAAAAATCAATCTCACTGTCTAAATTTGAATTTCAATGATGTTAAAAATGAGAAAAGTAAATTACGCCCTTAATAGACTTTTACCTTACTACAATGACATCCAATTTGTCTTACATATCTCTCATGCAAAGAGGTCTACTTGTGCAAATTTGAAGATCTAACTATTAGTGATTATCTATGCTCAAACCTAAAGATCAGGTGCCATCTACTCTATGACTATGTAGAGCCCACTCAAGACCTCCTCATCGGCCTTGAAATCTGTGCAAAATTGGAATGTTGGATTGAGGAAATGGACAGCTACATGTAAGGACTTGTGAAGCTAAAGGTGCCATTGTTGATCAATGATGTCCCATATGGAATTATACTTATCTTGAACCCTAGCATAAATGGATCGTATGTAGCCCATCGTAGGCTTCTCTCCATCAACAACTTGTAAGAAAAAAAACTAAAGGCTTTGTGAACTGCAATTATTGTGAAACATTAACATAAGTGTGAACAAAAATAAGCAAATGAAATGGAAATATAAACAAAATATAATGAAAATCTACTTCTACGATAACTTTGGCTACAAGCCAAAAATTGTGCTCATCGAAAATCCAATCAACCATGTCAATCCATACATTGGTCTTAGGATATGATGATGTAGATCACTCCTCGCTAAAAAACATGTGTTTCAAAGTGGCCTTTAACTGAAGCAAGGATTGCAACATGATAAAATTTGTTGAAAAGTGGGTTATTTTGAGACGAACCAACTCCTTTTTCATGAGTTTTCTCATTAGGTTGAGGACCCAAGTATGATTGTATATGTATTTATAAATATTTTTAGCATGCTCCACACATGCCTTGATCCATGGAATCTTGCCAAGATCCTCTAAAATTAACACAAGGAGCTTCACACTTGAGAAACTTAGAGAAATTTTTCATCTAATCTTGAGTTGACAACTTGACAATCACTCCTCTAGGGGTGCATTGGTCTTGTTAGTGCACTTTTGTTAGAATTTTACTTTAACAACTTGACCCACAAGTGATTTTGAATGCCATATTTCACTTGTATATGCTTTTCTCATGTTAGCAACTTTACATAAGGAGCCTCATGGGTGCACTCAAGGTCCTTGAAACACTTTTTGGTTCTAATTCTTCATGGCATTTGCCTTGTACGTTAGAAAAGTAATTTTTGTGCTAATTTGATGTTGATTTTTGCCACTTACGTGAAAATTTGGTTTTTGCTATGTTCCTTGGGGACACATCCCTACATAATTTGACCTCTTCCCCTATAGAGGACATTTCAGAGATGCAAGGACAAGCAGGAAACATCCCCACCAGTGCTCAATTTTAAAAAAATAGGAAATGTTTCAAGGACATTTAATTTGAGAAAGAAATGCCAGGAGATGATAGGAGATGGCTAACCATCCCTGGGACAGCTACGAAACATTTGGGTCATCTCGGCTAGTCCCTACAACTTAATCAACATAAATTGCAATTTAAACCAAAAAAACACACAAAACTAGAAAAAAAAAGAAAAAGAAAAAGGGATGGGGCACCCACAAGTACCCCCACACCCCTTTACACAACTTTAAACTTAAAAAAGCCACATGTTAGGTCCAAAAACAGCTCTCCTAAATCCTAGAGATTTTTCCACCTTCAAGGCCAAGGGTTTGTCTTCAAGAAGGCAAAAAGGGGCTCATTAAGAGACTCAAGATGGTTAAAGGTTAACATATGAGAGTCTCCTACTCTCCAGGGCCAGCCTCAAACCAGAAGATTATTCCTAGAGGTATGCCTAAATAGGCACTTAAATCAAACAAAATGAACAATTACACAACCCACAACAGTCATACCCAAATGTAGACTTAACCCTAATAACTATCACTAAGTTAAGTCCAACCGACTGCAATAACTTCTATATAGCTGATTCAAATACTCTACACATGTGTCTATAGATGACAATAGTGAAGCAATCTCTTAAGATAATTTATTTCAAACCTTTTAACATTTAGCAAAGTACAAACATGTTGCAAATGATTCGCTGATAATATAACATTTTGTTTCACCTAAAATCCATCGTTGGTTTTAATAATGAATCATAAACAACATTGCACTAATCTACTTCTACTTCCTATACTATTGGTGAATGATTTTGATGATTTTATGGATATGGAAGGTCAATATTCCTATTGATCATTGCCTTATTGGGTAAGAGTTATATCCAACCATAACAAGAAAAGCACTATAAATAACAGACAAGTATGATGCAAAATAAACACTTATGCTTAATAATCCTTCTTTGAACTCATTGATATTCATCCACAATAGGTAAGAGACCATTACATATACCAAAAATGCAATAGATTTAAATGCTGCAACATTTTCAAATACCTATTATAGCTGCACCAAAAAATGTGATGGAAGAAATTTTACAAGAAGAGGGCTTGTCACACCCCTCACTGCACAAACAATCCAAAATATCGATGAACAGCCATGAAGACAACAGTTTACATACATCTGCTACAATAGCTACCTCTCTACAACTTAGAGAGCAGCTCTAATGGTGGAACTATCAAATATTGAAACCCTAGACTATTTTGCACTATGGCCAGAAAAAACCCCAAAAAACCAACAACCGCCCTTTGAATGAATGATGAAGTTACATATATAGATTGGCAACCTAGGAAATCAGGTTGTGTAGAAGAATGCGTGCAAATTTGATTATGTAGAGAGTGCTCATGTCCTAGCCACTGTCGTGATAAATGTTGTGTATCAAAATCGGCCATCTAGAATAGTGAGAAAACCACTTTATGTCCATTAACCTTACCTTTGCATATTAATGGCGTGTGGACTTTTGTGCAAGGATGAGCAAATCACCCGGAAAATCTGCTAAAAGAGCAACCTAGAGATGGCATGTCACTTGTCAAGCTCTATAACAATAGGTATGGGCTAAGCGTTGATCTTCTTCCACAAATCCACGCCACTACACAAAGAATGATTGTTTGAGGCCATCTAATTGAATGTGGTAGCTAGGAAAACCCTTTGCATTAATATCAGGTAGGTGGAAAGGACACGCTGAGCATTAATGTGAAATTCGGGGCATTCTAATGCCTGTCAATTTTCAAGTTCTTAGAGAAACTTAGAAGCATGGATCTTCACACAAAACTGGTGGATGTCAAGCCTCAAGGAGAAATGGAGAACAAGAACTTAAGATTGATGGGGACCAAGATGTGGGATGGAATAGGAACTTGGAATGTAAGTCCCAAATCCAAACCAAATCTATACAGAAGCCAATGCTAATGTCGATGATTATGGCCGACATATTGATTCAACTGGGTTCGAAATAGGATTCCCTGTTATTGAACAATTGATTAAGCAATCACAACCCCAGTTCCAAAATCTTCCTACTTCTCCTCATAAGCTATTCTCAGGAAAGCCCAGAGAACAAAGTAGAAGAATTGCAAGCATTGACTTACAAGCCTTACCTGAAACAGCAATGTTTATTCAACCTGAGGCTTCTACAAGTGGACAAACCCACTCCCTGCCTAGATCATATTCCATGTCACATAATTTTCCCAGTACATCCAATAAACCATTCATTGACTATAATCCCGAAGAGTCAATTGGTTTGAACCAGTTCCCTAGATACAAACAACCATCTGTTGTCCAAATCCCAAGGACTAGTTCAGCCACAATTTCTGACTTTGATAAAGATCCAATATTATTGGACAAACTAGCCAGATCTGTTAGCCAGAGATTATCTCTGACCCCCAAGACAGAGCAAGAAGCAAGTCAGAAAGGAAAAGGCATTAAGCTCACCAAAATGCCAGAAAAAGGATGTATGATGAAGGAACGCCTTCCAAAGAACAAACTCCCTAGATCTAGTTCTGAAAAGAAACATAAATACAAGATGGAACTAAACAATCAGGAACAAGAAGTGATAAGCCATGAACCAGGAAGATGGCCTAACTCAGAAAGCTTCACAATGATAAATCCTGATAAGAAATCATGGGGAAAGTATGAAGCAAGACTTCATACAGATTTGGGAAAAAAGCAGAAGAATTCAGAGGCACAGAGAAACTGGATGGCCCAATGGATGACATCTGCCCAAGACAATATAGACGACATGGCTGTAGATATTAGATATTCTGTAGAACAATCTCTTGACTGTGTAAATAAGTTAGAGATAGTTTCTGAAGATCAGCAAAAGCATCTCTCTGTCTTCAAAAACATAGAACACTACTGTGGCACCTTATCAAATGATATTACCAGTGTAAATTATGATGTAACCCAAGTTCATTCCAGTGTAAAGAAAATTTCTTTTACACAAGAACATCAAGATAATTATCTGACCCACATTGTTGGAGAACAGCAAGTAAATGAGTCATCAAGAAAAGTTGCTGATATAGAAAACAAAGCTTTCTTAGAATCAATAACTAAGAAATTAGAAAAGGTCAGAACATATGTCAAGAAGACAAGGGTCACACAAACTGGTAAAGACAGTTCAGAAGAAGAACAGAAAGAAAAAAAAGGTAAAGCAGTAGATCCTCCTATTAAACAAAAGGTTTTCATCCAAAGAAGGAAACCCCTGCGATCAGAAGAAGATAAAGTAGCATCTACTTCATCTAGAACTTCTTTTAGAAAACAGGCATTACATGTTCAAATGCCTAAGGTCAAAGAACATTCATTAGCAGGAAAAGAAGAGCCCCTCAAAGATTGGCTTGAAGAAATAGGAGTAGAAAATGAACAAGAAGAACCAGTCTTCATGGATGAACCTGGTTGCGCTGGCAAAGAGATAGAAGAAGAAGAATCTTCAGTTAACAATAGTTTAACAATTTTTGATAGTGATAGTTCTATTAACACCATTAACCCCTCAGTAAATACTGATGATGAGGATATTGATTTAAATCTGTCCAATTACAGACAGATCGGAGAACAAGAACCATGGGAAAATTCAAAAGCTTTAACCATGGATATAGAAATGCAGGAGCCAATATCAGAAAATCTGAAACCTGAACAGTTACGTCCCTATGCAACTAGTGGATATATAATAAACATTGACAAATTGGTCAATCCATATGAAGCTATCTGTACATGGACTAACACATTAGAAAATCTCTATGAAAGAGGTGGAAACTGGTCAGAACCTGCAAAAGTACTTTATGCTGTCAGATTAATGGCTGGCAAGTTAAGAAACTGGTGGAACAACCTACCAGATACAGGACCTATGCCCAAGCATATCCCTGCACTGCCAACAGATCTAGTCTTAGTCGACTTAAAGAATTTAGGAAAAGATGATATATTCCAAGCTGGTTTTGATGAGCTTAAATGGTTACTCACAGATCTCTTTTGTGATGACATATCAAACCAAGCGTTAGAAGCAAATAAGATGTTGCAATCAATGAAGCTGAAAAATTTAGCTAAGTTTGATGAATATAATTGTATGTTTGAATCATACATGGTTGCAGCAAATAAAATGCACGATCTTACCACCAAGCAATATTATTTAAATTCATTACCTTGTGGTTTAGGTGCATGGGCTCAGGATTATATCATAAGAAAAGAAAATAAACATCTTGATGATGTAAGTTTTCCTACTATTAAAAGACTGATCAGATATAAGCTGGAAAAACAATGCCTATTAGGAGCATTACAGACAAATAAGGAAGAATATAACTATACTTGCAATTTAAAAGAATTTTGCAATCTTCCTCCAATAAATCAGTTGAAGGATTTCCAGCAGCTAAAGCAGTTCAAGAAAAAAGGTTGTGGCAGTAATTGCAAATGCAAGCATTGCAAAAGGAAAGACTACCATGAAGGAGAATATACTTTCAGAAGAAGTAAGCATGGTAGATCTAAAAGGAATTATAAGGTTATCCCTTATAAAAGAAGGAGATCTCAGCGACCTCCTCCATACTTCTTAAAGAAACGGTCCAATATACCTCCTAAAGGTATTAAATGTTTTATTTGTAAAGGACCTCATTATGCTACTAACTGTCCCAAAAAACTAAACCCTGGAACAAGAATATATGCAATTTTCGAAAAGGAAAATCCAGGATGGGAAGTTATTAGATATACTCTAGATACAGATCTAAAAGATTTGTATGAATTAATAGAAGTTGTTCCTGAATCCCTTTTTATGTTTAGAGATAAACATAAGAAACAGAAGAATCTGTCCAGTTCAAGCACATCTGAAAGTTCAGATCCTGATGAGGATTTTCTCTCATCATTATTTAAAAAATACACTGACAGATCTAAAAATCCAGATCCAAATAGAAAAATCAAAGGATCCCTATAAGATTGCAGGAACAAGAGAAGAAAGGAAACGTGTTGTCCATCAACACTTGGCTAAGCTAAAGAGCCTAGAATCTGATAAAGTTGAAATTGAGAAACAACTCAAGCTTCAGCAAAAACCTTCAGCAGCAGAAAAGAAGGACCCTAATCATGGATATAAAGTTCCTCCATGGCAAAGAAAGTCAGACGTCCCTTCTTCCTCCAGACATAAGTCTTCTTCAAAGCATTCTTCACACGATCCTGATATTATAGCAATTTTTAAGAAATTTGACCTTTTGATAGATGATGTCTCAGATATTAAAAGACTTCTAAAGTCTCAACAAAAGGAAATCAGGAATCTTTCTGCCGAGGTGGGAGAAATTAAGGATGTTTTATTTAAAGCAGCAAATTCTGAACACAGGTCAGAAACAGAAGAAGAAGAAGCAAAATCAGAAGCTAGCAGTAGTAGTAAAACTCTCATTAGCGAAAGAAATTGTTCTTTACTACTTGCTAACAATGGTAATTATATCCGGATTAACTTTTGTTTTCCTGGATATAAAAAGATTCCCCTAGATGCTTTTGTGGATACAGGCTCATCCCGCTCATTGGCAAAAACAAATGCTATACCTCCATCATTCTAGAAAGAGAAACCAGACCTACCAAATAGCTATGCTATTAATGGAGAAAGAATAAAAATGGGAAGATATGCACAAGATGTTCATATCGAAATCATGGGTAAAATCTTCATTACAGATTTCATTGAATATAATGACTTAGAAGATGATGTTCTACTTGGTTTTCTATTTTTTACAAAATATGAACCACTTCAATTCTGGAAACATAAGATATCCCTTAGACACGAAGATGGCCAGATTGAGGTACCAACGCTCAAGATTGTGAATCACAAATTTGAGTTAAAGAAATCCAAGAAGAACGAGTCAATAAAAGAAGCAGCAGAGAAAACTCCAGAAGTTTTCCAAGAAATCAAATGTAAATTTGAAAAAGATTGTTGCAGCATGAATCCTCTGCAATTCTGGTCACAAGATCAAGAAGATTGTGAGATACAGCTCAGACCAGAATGCAAGTCAGTTATACCCCATGAACCCGCATACTTGATGAGTCCCACAGAGACTAAAGAAATGGACGAGCAACTTGCAGAGCTCACAAGTGGACAGTTTATCCGTCCCAGCAAAAGCCCATTTTCTTGTCCAGCATTTTTGGTGAATAAAAGAGCAGAACAGGTAAGAGGAAAAAAGAGACTTTGCATCAATTACAAACCTCTTAATGATATAATTCTTCCTTTCAATTACCCCATCCCGTTCAGTACTGAATTAATCAGGCGAGCTGCAAATAAAAAGGTATTTTCAAAATTTGATTGTAAATCAGGATTTTGGCAAATTAAGGTAAAAGAATCTGATAGATACAAAACAGCATTCTCAGTCCCTCAAGGATTATATGAATGGAATGTCATGCCGTTTGGTTTATGCACAGCCCCAGCTTACTTCCAGAGAAGAATGGACCAGGCATTACGACATTTAACAGAATTTTGTGCTGTTTATATTGATGATATTCTTATATTTTCAGATTCAATTACTGATCATTTCCAACACCTTGATCAGCTATATGCAGCCATAATAAAGCATGGAATATGCTTTACAGCAAAGAAAATGGTGATAGGCCAAGGCCAAATTGATTTCTTAGGCTTACACTTAAAGGATGGAAAGGTATATCTTCAACCACATATCCTAGAAAGAATTCAAGAATTTCCTGACATTCTTCATGATAAGAAACAAATTCAAAGATTTTTAGGATGCTTGAATTATATTTCACCCTTTTACAAAGGATTGGCTGAAGATAGAAGAGCTATTCAAGCTCATCTCAAGGAAGAAACAGAAGGTTGGTCTACAACAGCAACTGAAGCCGTTCAACGGATAAAGACTAAATGCCAATACTTACCCGCTCTACAGACTCCACTTCCAGACTTACCATTATTTCTGTATACTGATGCCTCTGATAGCACATGGTCTGCTGTTTTAATACAGGAAGAAGAAACTGGTAAGAAGAATGTTTGTGGTTACAGATCAGGAACTTTCTCTGACACTCAATGCAGGTACCACATCTATGAAAAGGAAATACTGGCAGTCAAAAAAGGATTAGACAAATTCAAGATATTTCTTAAGCCAGTACATTTTATTGTCAGAACAGACAGCCAAGCAATGAGAAGCTTGCTAAAGAAAAAGCCCAACAAAGATATTGCTCAAGGAAGAATAGCAAGGTAGTATTTCGAATTTCTCAGTTTTGATTTTGAAATCGAATGGATTAAAGGAGAAAACAATCCACTTGCTGATGCCTTAACACGAGAACTTGCAGGATCAATCTATACAGATCTTGAATTTCTTGGTTGTGAGTATTACAGGCCAGATGGTGCATCAATTTACATGGTTAATTTTGGGCCTGGTAATACACTAATGCTTCCTTCTCTTCCCCGGGAAATTGTTATCACTTTGTTAGAAACTTATCTCCTAAATAAGTGGTTCAGAAATATGCAGAATTCAATTCATTATCATCATCATGAAGCTCTGGTTGATTCAGATGAGGAAGAAGAATTCAAAGAAAAGATTGGAATGACTAATGCTCCAATAAAGTTTTGGTGTGGCCGCCAAGCCATACATATCAGAATCAAATGACTCTTCGGAATGAACTGGTCTAAACAAAGCAAAATGAATTTATTAAAAGCTATAAAATTTGGGTTCATAACTCAAATCACTTTTGACCAAGATACCTTTGAGGATTATGCTGATTTAATTGGAGCTAGATTTAATCCAGATATGGAAGAATTTTTAAATCTTTTATATCCTGGTTTGAGTCATAAAATCTGTGATAGCCTAACATTTTATCTTATGTGTTATCCAAGAACTGGATACAGGTATCCCAGATTAGAATTCTATCCTCTCACTGCTAGATGGAAAGCTGAAGTCAGAATCCAGAATATGGAGATTACTCTCAGACCAGCACTCCTAGCTACAAGAGCCGAGCTCGACATTGCATATTCAAATGATTATATGGTCCAGATCGATCATGTTTTCAACCAAAGAAGTGAAGATTGGGAAAGAGCAAATGAAGAACTTCCAGACGATCTTTTAGATCCCATCCCTTTTTAGGGCTAGCACATGGGCTTGTCTGTGCCGTGAAGTCACCCACGTTAAGACGTGACAATAGGACGCAACCCTATTCACAAAAAGCAAGATCCCCATAATGACTTTTGGGTGTAAAGTCGGCATGTACGTGACATGTGTCTTAATCACGGTTGTTCAACTTTTCCTGTTCACGCCTTTAATAATGGCTCCAGAAAAGTTTGTCGGTTGGTTCTTATCCATGCTCATGCATTTACTTTTGAGTCATGCTACGGATAAGATTCTCTTTACGTGTCACTTTCTTATAGACGGACTTCAAAACATTGTAAAGAAGGTAACAAGTTTTGCTTCGATGGAATCAGTCTCTTCCTATAAGAGGACCTCGAAGACGCCTTCTAAGACACAAGGCAATACCGAGTTAAATATTGAGTCTAGTTTATAGAAGGTCTAAGTTTTCAGACTTATGCTCTCTCCTGCGCTTTAAGCGATCTGGATGATCAGAATCTGATAATACTATTGTAATGAATTCTGGAATGAGTTTTGAATGCAAGATAGCATTATTTATTTTCATTTTAATTTGTATCTTCAGTGTGATCGGATTTGGCATCTATCATTTCACCAGTTAAGTTGTTATCCGCAAATTGGTATCAGATAACAACTTTAAAACATTGTAAAGAAGGTAACAAGTTTTGCTTCGATGGAATCAGTCTCTTCCTATAAGAGGACCTCGAAGACGCCTTCTAAGACACAAGGCAATACCGAGTTAAATATTGAGTCTAGTTTATAGAAGGTCTAAGTTTTCAGACTTATGCTCTCTCCTGCGCTTTAAGCGATCTGGATGATCAGAATCTGATAATACTATAGACGGACTTCAAAAATAAAACTTATCTCTGAATTGAATTCTGCATATTTCTGAACCACTTATTTAGGAGATAAGTTTCTAACAAAGTGATAATACTATAGATCGCTTAATGAATTCTTCTTCCTCATCTGAATCAACCAGAAATATGCAGAATTCAATTCATTATCATCATCATGAAGCTCTGGTTGATTCAGATGAGGAAGAAGAATTCAAAGAAAAGATTGGAATGACTAATGCTCCAATAAAGTTTTGGTGTGGCCGCCAAGCCATACATATCAGAATCAAAGGACTCTTCGGAATGAACTGGTCTAAACAAAGCAAAATGAATTTATTAAAAGCTATAAAATTTGGGTTCATAACTCAAATCACTTTTGACCAAGATACCTTTGAGGATTATGCTGATTTAATTGGAGCTAGATTTAATCCAGATATGGAAGAATTTTTAAATCTTTTATATCCTGGTTTGTGTCATAAAATCTGTGATAGCCTAACATTTTATCTTATGTGTTATCCAAGAACTGGATACAGGTATCCCAGATTAGAATTCTATCCTCTCACTGCTAGATGGAAAGCTGAAGTCAGAATCCAGAATATGGAGATTACTCTCAGACCAGCACTCCTAGCTACAAGAGCCGAGCTCGACATTGCATATTCAAATGATTATATGGTCCAGATCGATCATGTTTTCAACCAAAGAAGTGAAGATTGGGAAAGAGCAAATGAAGAACTTCCAGACGATCTTTTAGATCCCATCCCTTTTTAGGGCTAGCACATGGGCTTGTCTGTGCCGTGAAGTCACCCACGTTAAGACGTGACAATAGGACGCAACCCTATTCACAAAAAGCAAGATCCCCATAATGACTTTTGGGTGTAAAGTCGGCATGTACGTGACATGTGTCTTAATCACGGTTGTTCAACTTTTCCTGTTCACGCCTTTAATAATGGCTCCAGAAAAGTTTGTCGGTTGGTTCTTATCCATGCTCATGCATTTACTTTTGAGTCATGCTACGGATAAGATTCTCTTTACGTGTCACTTTCTTATAGACGGACTTCAAAACATTGTAAAGAAGGTAACAAGTTTTGCTTCGATGGAATCAGTCTCTTCCTATAAGAGGACCTCGAAGACGCCTTCTAAGACACAAGGCAATACCGAGTTAAATATTGAGTCTAGTTTATAGAAGGTCTAAGTTTTCAGACTTATGCTCTCTCCTGCGCTTTAAGCGATCTGGATGATCAGAATCTGATAATACTATTGTAATGAATTCTGGAATGAGTTTTGAATGCAAGATAGCATTATTTATTTTCATTTTAATTTCCTTATGTCTTTGAAATGATAGATGCCAAATCCGATCACACTGAAGATACAAATTAAAATGAAAATAAATAATGCTATCTTGCATTCAAAACTCATTCCAGAATTCATTACAATAGTATTATCAGATTCTGATCATCCAGATCGCTTAATGAATTCTTCTTCCTCATCTGAATCAACCAGAGCTTCATGATGATGATAATGAATTGAATTATGCATATTTCTGAACCACTTATTTAGGAGATAAGTTTCTAACAAAGTGATAACAATTTCTCGGGGAAGAGAAGGAAGCATTAGTGTATTACCAGGCCCAAAATTAACCATGTAAATTGATGCACCATCTGGCCTGTAATACTCACAACCAAGAAATTCAAGATCTGTATAGATTGATCCTGCAAGTTCTCGTGTTAAGGCATCAGCAAGTGGATTGTTTTCTCCTTTAATCCATTCGATTTCAAAATCAAAACTGAGAAATTCGAAATACTACCTTGCTATTCTTCCTTGAGCAATATCTTTGTTGGGCTTTTTCTTTAGCAAGCTTCTCATTGCTTGGCTGTCTGTTCTGACAATAAAATGTACTGGCTTAAGAAATATCTTGAATTTGTCTAATCCTTTTTTGACTGCCAGTATTTCCTTTTCATAGATGTGGTACCTGCATTGAGTGTCAGAGAAAGTTCCTGATCTGTAACCACAAACATTCTTCTTACCGGTTTCTTCTTCCTGTATTAAAACAGCAGACCATGTGCTATCAAAGGCATCAGTATACAGAAATAATGGTAAGTCTGGAAGTGGAGTCTGTAGAGCGGGTAAGTATTGGCATTTAGTCTTTATCCGTTGAACGGCTTCAGTTGCTGTTGTAGACCAACCTTCTGTTTCTTCCTTGAGATGAGCTTGAATAGCTCTTCTATCTTCAGCCAATCCTTTGTAAAAGGGTGAAATATAATTCAAGCATCCTAAAAATCTTTGAATTTGTTTCTTATCATGAAGAATGTCAGGAAATTCTTGAATTCTTTCTAGGATATGTGGTTGAAGATATACCTTTCCATCCTTTAAGTGTAAGCCTAAGAAATCAATTTGGCCTTGGCCTATCACCATTTTCTTTGCTGTAAAGCATATTCCATGCTTTATTATGGCTGCATATAGCTGATCAAGGTGTTGGAAATGATCAGTAATTGAATCTGAAAATATAAGAATATCATCAATATAAACAGCACAAAATTCTGTTAAATGTCGTAATGCCTGGTCCATTCTTCTCTGGAAGTAAGCTGGGGCTGTGCATAAACCAAACGGCATGACATTCCATTCATATAATCCTTGAGGGACTGAGAATGCTGTTTTGTATCTATCAGATTCTTTTACCTTAATTTGCCAAAATCCTGATTTACAATCAAATTTTGAAAATACCTTTTTATTTGCAGCTCGCCTGATTAATTCAGTACTGAACGGGATGGGGTAATTGAAAGGAAGAATTATATCATTAAGAGGTTTGTAATTGATGCAAAGTCTCTTTTTTCCTCTTACCTGTTCTGCTCTTTTATTCACCAAAAATGCTGGACAAGAAAATGGGCTTTTGCTGGGACGGATAAACTGTCCACTTGTGAGCTCTGCAAGTTGCTCGTCCATTTCTTTAGTCTCTGTGGGACTCATCAAGTATGCGGGTTCATGGGGTATAACTGACTTGCATTCTGGTCTGAGCTGTATCTCACAATCTTCTTGATCTTGTGACCAGAATTGCAGAGGATTCATGCTGCAACAATCTTTTTCAAATTTACATTTGATTTCTTGGAAAACTTCTGGAGTTTTCTCTGCTGCTTCTTTTATTGACTCGTTCTTCTTGGATTTCTTTAACTCAAATTTGTGATTCACAATCTTGAGCGTTGGTACCTCAATCTGGCCATCTTCGTGTCTAAGGGATATCTTATGTTTCCAGAATTGAAGTGGTTCATATTTTGTAAAAAATAGAAAACCAAGTAGAACATCATCTTCTAAGTCATTATATTCAATGAAATCTGTAATGAAGATTTTACCCATGATTTCGATATGAACATCTTGTGCATATCTTCCCATTTTTATTCTTTCTCCATTAATAGCATAGCTATTTGGTAGGTCTGGTTTCTCTTTCTAGAATGATGGAGGTATAGCATTTGTTTTTGCCAATGAGCGGGATGAGCCTGTATCCACAAAAGCATCTAGGGGAATCTTTTTATATCCAGGAAAACAAAAGTTAATCCGGATATAATTACCATTGTTAGCAAGTAGTAAAGAACAATTTCTTTCGCTAATGAGAGTTTTACTACTACTGCTAGCTTCTGATTTTGCTTCTTCTTCTTCTGTTTCTGACCTGTGTTCAGAATTTGCTGCTTTAAATAAAACATCCTTAATTTCTCCCACCTCGGCAGAAAGATTCCTGATTTCCTTTTGTTGAGACTTTAGAAGTCTTTTAATATCTGAGACATCATCTATCAAAAGGTCAAATTTCTTAAAAATTGCTATAATATCAGGATCGTGTGAAGAATGCTTTGAAGAAGACTTATGTCTGGAGGAAGAAGGGACGTCTGACTTTCTTTGCCATGGAGGAACTTTATATCCATGATTAGGGTCCTTCTTTTCTGCTGCTGAAGGTTTTTGCTGAAGCTTGAGTTGTTTCTCAATTTCAACTTTATCAGATTCTAGGCTCTTTAGCTTAGCCAAGTGTTGATGGACAACACGTTTCCTTTCTTCTCTTGTTCCTGCAATCTTATAGGGATCCTTTGATTTTTCTATTTGGATCTGGATTTTTAGATCTGTCAGTGTATTTTTTAAATAATGATGAGAGAAAATCCTCATCAGGATCTGAACTTTCAGATGTGCTTGAACTGGACAGATTCTTCTGTTTCTTATGTTTATCTCTAAACATAAAAAGGGATTCAGGAACAACTTCTATTAATTCATACAAATCTTTTAGATCTGTATCTAGAGTATATCTAATAACTTCCCATCCTGGATTTTCCTTTTCGAAAATTGCATATATTCTTGTTCCAGGGTTTAGTTTTTTGGGACAGTTAGTAGCATAATGAGGTCCTTTACAAATAAAACATTTAATACCTTTAGGAGGTATATTGGACCGTTTCTTTAAGAAGTATGGAGGAGGTCGCTGAGATCTCCTTCTTTTATAAGGGATAACCTTATAATTCCTTTTAGATCTACCATGCTTACTTCTTCTGAAAGTATATTCTCCTTCATGGTAGTCTTTCCTTTTGCAATGCTTGCATTTGCAATTACTGCCACAACCTTTTTTCTTGAACTGCTTTAGCTGCTGGAAATCCTTCAACTGATTTATTGGAGGAAGATTGCAAAATTCTTTTAAATTGCAAGTATAGTTATATTCTTCCTTATTTGTCTGTAATGCTCCTAATAGGCATTGTTTTTCCAGCTTATATCTGATCAGTCTTTTAATAGTAGGAAAACTTACATCATCAAGATGTTTATTTTCTTTTCTTATGATATAATCCTGAGCCCATGCACCTAAACCACAAGGTAATGAATTTAAATAATATTGCTTGGTGGTAAGATCGTGCATTTTATTTGCTGCAACCATGTATGATTCAAACATACAATTATATTCATCAAACTTAGCTAAATTTTTCAGCTTCATTGATTGCAACATCTTATTTGCTTCTAACGCTTGGTTTGATATGTCATCACAAAAGAGATCTGTGAGTAACCATTTAAGCTCATCAAAACCAGCTTGGAATATATCATCTTTTCCTAAATTCTTTAAGTCGACTAAGACTAGATCTGTTGGCAGTGCAGGGATATGCTTGGGCATAGGTCCTGTATCTGGTAGGTTGTTCCACCAGTTTCTTAACTTGCCAGCCATTAATCTGACAGCATAAAGTACTTTTGCAGGTTCTGACCAGTTTCCACCTCTTTCATAGAGATTTTCTAATGTGTTAGTCCATGTACAGATAGCTTCATATGGATTGACCAATTTGTCAATGTTTATTATATATCCACTAGTTGCATAGGGACGTAACTGTTCAGGTTTCAGATTTTCTGATATTGGCTCCTGCATTTCTATATCCATGGTTAAAGCTTTTGAATTTTCCCATGGTTCTTGTTCTCCGATCTGTCTGTAATTGGACAGATTTAAATCAATATCCTCATCATCAGTATTTACTGAGGGGTTAATGGTGTTAATAGAACTATCACTATCAAAAATTGTTAAACTATTGTTAACTGAAGATTCTTCTTCTTCTATCTCTTTGCCAGCGCAACCAGGTTCATCCATGAAGACTGGTTCTTCTTGTTCATTTTCTACTCCTATTTCTTCAAGCCAATCTTTGAGGGGCTCTTCTTTTCCTGCTAATGAATGTTCTTTGACCTTAGGCATTTGAACATGTAATGCCTGTTTTCTAAAAGAAGTTCTAGATGAAGTAGATGCTACTTTATCTTCTTCTGATCGCAGGGGTTTCCTTCTTTGGATGAAAACCTTTTGTTTAATAGGAGGATCTACTGCTTTACCTTTTTTTTCTTTCTGTTCTTCTTCTGAACTGTCTTTACCAGTTTGTGTGACCCTTGTCTTCTTGACATATGTTCTGACCTTTTCTAATTTCTTAGTTATTGATTCTAAGAAAGCTTTGTTTTCTATATCAGCAACTTTTCTTGATGACTCATTTACTTGCTGTTCTCCAACAATGTGGGTCAGATAATTATCTTGATGTTCTTGTGTAAAAGAAATTTTCTTTACACTGGAATGAACTTGGGTTACATCATAATTTACACTGGTAATATCATTTGATAAGGTGCCACAGTAGTGTTCTATGTTTTTGAAGACAGAGAGATGCTTTTGCTGATCTTCAGAAACTATCTCTAACTTATTTACACAGTCAAGAGATTGTTCTACAGAATATCTAATATCTACAGCCATGTCGTCTATATTGTCTTGGGCAGATGTCATCCATTGGGCCATCCAGTTTCTCTGTGCCTCTGAATTCTTCTGCTTTTTTCCCAAATCTGTATGAAGTCTTGCTTCATACTTTCCCCATGATTTCTTATCAGGATTTATCATTGTGAAGCTTTCTGAGTTAGGCCATCTTCCTGGTTCATGGCTTATCACTTCTTGTTCCTGATTGTTTAGTTCCATCTTGTATTTATGTTTCTTTTCAGAACTAGATCTAGGGAGTTTGTTCTTTGGAAGGCGTTCCTTCATCATACATCCTTTTTCTGGCATTTTGGTGAGCTTAATGCCTTTTCCTTTCTGACTTGCTTCTTGCTCTGTCTTGGGGGTCAGAGATAATCTCTGGCTAACAGATCTGGCTAGTTTGTCCAATAATATTGGATCTTTATCAAAGTCAGAAATTGTGGCTGAACTAGTCCTTGGGATTTGGACAACAGATGGTTGTTTGTATCTAGGGAACTGGTTCAAACCAATTGACTCTTCGGGATTATAGTCAATGAATGGTTTATTGGATGTACTGGGAAAATTATGTGACATGGAATATGATCTAGGCAGGGAGTGGGTTTGTCCACTTGTAGAAGCCTCAGGTTGAATAAACATTGCTGTTTCAGGTAAGGCTTGTAAGTCAATGCTTGCAATTCTTCTACTTTGTTCTCTGGGCTTTCCTGAGAATAGCTTATGAGGAGAAGTAGGAAGATTCTGGAACTGGGGTTGTGATTGCTTAATCAATTGTTCAATAACAGGGAATCCTATTTCGAACCCAGTTGAATCAATATGTCGGCCATAATCATCGACATTAGCATTGGCTTCTGTATAACTTACCCCCGCTGGAAAATTGGAAGGAGGAAAAATAGTATTAAGCAGCCTATACTTGGAATGTAAGTCCCAAATCCAAACCAAATCCAAAGCCTATTGAATGTATCAAAGGTTGGGAGTGGGCAAAGAACAAGGAACTAGAACCTTAGGTTCCAAATTCCATTCAAGGACCAAAGCCTAATTGGGAACCAAAGGCATGACATGTCAGGGAGCAAGAGATGGGAAGGAATGCAGAATAAGGACATTAAGTTCCAAGTCCCTATCAGGGCCCAAGGTCCAACAGGAAATAAATGTAAGAAGGCTTTAGAAGGGGAAGTAGGGTGCGGAAAGAAACACAGAGTTGGAATTTTAGGCTCCAAGTCCTCATTCCTTACTGAAGCCCAAAGTCCTCTGAGAGAACAAAGTAAGGACACAAAAGAAATGGAGGATGGAGTGAGACGGGGAATAGGAACCAAGGAGAACCAAGGAACTATGGATAAGTTCCAACATCCATGAAACCTCCAAAAACCCGAAAATCTAGAAAATATTCAAGGGAAAAGCCAAATAATTGGGCCATGACAGAAAAGTAGTCCCTTAACACGTTTTACTAAGGGGTTCAAGATAACACCATTTTTGAATGATCATCCTCAAACACTATTTTAACATAGGTGACCCAACTGGAGGCTACTCAAATAGGTTATCAATAGAGGGTGAGATAGGGCTAAGACACACAACATGGAAGGGACTCAATCAAAAAATTGGCATTGCAGATTTGAGTCCCAACACCACACTAATAACTAAAAACAAAAAACACTCATTTTGCCATTTTCCATATTGTGAAGAAGACAGAAGGAGAACTATTGTGAGAAGAGATGAGAATGGTAGTAAGAAGAAGGAAAGAGAGCATCAAAACTATTGTGAGAATAATGGCATATGCCTTGAAGGTTTGTGCGGTCTCAAAGCTACTGCCCTCCACCCCATTGGGGGCACCACTCCCAAACTATTGTGTGGAGCATTGCTCCTTGACCCCATTGGGGTGTTGCCCCCAAACCCTTGTGAGGGACACTGCCCCTCAACCCTACTTACAACTTCATATAGTCAATCAAGAGGAATAGGCTTATGTCTCGACAATTGGAGAAGTTGATGGTTGTGCATAGTGCCTTGTGCCTTCAAGATCCACAAAGTCCTTCATCAAACTCCAACCACATGATGGGATGTTGATCCCCAAGATGCCACACAAGTTGATGACAAGAAGACACAAGAGGGAATGGTTGGGGTTCCATTGGATAAAGCAGTCCCTCACAATGGCAATTACTTAGACTTAGACTCCAGTTTTGATGCAATGTTAGCAAATGCTGATTAGGGGCAGTAATAAATTTTCTATGTTTTGTCATATTGTGATTGAGACTTGCAGCCTTTGGACATTTTGTTATAATTTTTAAACAATACATATGCACATTGACAATGAAAGCAATTGAATTTTGTTAATTCGTTTGCAACTCTCATGTGAAATTTCAATTCAACTCTAATGTTATGTATTAAGGCTCTCTAATGTATATGATGAATGTCTTATCAATGTTATCATACGAATATTTGAAATTTCCTGTATTTTAATTTTTCCTTATTTTCATAGCCATCCCCTATCATCCCTCTCATAGAAACTTGGTGTTGGTTGGATCTAGACTAGGAAAAGTAAATACATTGGTTCAATGCATGCTAATTTATGTGAGTGGCAAGCTTAGTAGTTGGTAGTAGGTAGTAGACCTAATAGTCTATCCAGCTATAGTCTAGACTATCTAGCTGTAGTTTTGTCAGTCGCCTAAGGGGCCTGACAATGTTAACAACCAATCCATGGCTCCAACAGTTGCAAGATCACGAACACTAGCCATCCTAGTGACCTATTTCTTTGTTGACATTAAAAAGTGCATGAACTTTACCATTTCAGTGTATTTTGTCTTACAACATGACACACAACTCCCTAGAAATGCATCCGAGTCTGATATGAATTTTTCTTCCTCCAGCATAATATAAACCACCTATATGCCTCTTCCTGACTTTGAATTGCCCTCAAGTACCTTTCCTTCATCACAACATGCCTCCAAATGCATTCATTTTCCTACCTATACACTTCACTACTTCTCTTGTATCTCAGCTGACAACCCACCTCATTTGACATGCTTGCAAAACCATGTCTCTTAAGCCTTACAAAGTTATTAGCTAATATGACGATGACCATATTGACAACCATAAGAAATAAGGACTTAGATTTAACTTATAAAGGAGAAACGAGTTTTACACAATATTTGACCTAGTATGAAAAGTTTTGTATGGGCACAACAAAGTAGAAGTGTCAACCATCATTTAGGCCACTGAGGCATCTAACCTTCCCACAAAGCCTTCCATGGATTACAATTTATATTCATTATATTAGAGATATTAAAGGAAAACTTTAGAAATTGATTTTTCCTCTACAATGCTACCTAAGGAAATTATTTATCCATGGATGGTATGACCAATGCTAACAGATTGGCATGGCCTAAGGCATTGGGTACTTCTGTATTCAAAGAAAAATATTTAAGCTTTGCACCTAGAACACTTTCTCTCTCTTTTTCTTCTCTTTTGATGCTATTTGGTATTCCAAGTGAAATAGGATTTGAAGATTTCTTATCTTTTCTTCTCTTAGTAGGATCATCATCACCAACAACTTGTGTGCCCTTAACAAGCAATTTTTTCAATAAAATCCAATTGTGTCAGAAAGACTATCCTTCAACTTGTGAACCTCATTGCTCCAAAGCTCTGGTTGTATAACTACCACCACTTTCAATGCTAAATTTAACAATAGGTATTTCCATCAGTTCCAAAGTGTGAATAGTATCATGTGACTATAGGTTATCAAAGATCTCGCATCTCTAGTAAACATCATTGAGCTTGCTGAGATACTGAATTTTATCTAATAACTAAGATAAAAGGGACTCAAATCATTCTTTGAAAAACACTCCCTGCGACTTGTGGGACTAGTCATGGCAATACTATTGCATGACAGTGTGGGGGCCAACGGATTCAAATGATTTAACTTCCTCCAATCTAACTAGTGATCATGCAAGTGTCTTTCCTCTTTGTAATTTTCCCAGGTATCTTCATCAAAATGCAAATGCTACATTCAATTTTCCCCTCAGATCCAAATGGTTTCTACCATCTTCCATAGGGACGAATTGTAGATCCATAGTCAGATTAGCACCATGGCTTTATCTTTGCAAACAAAGTCATTGATTCAAATTCAATAATTGATAGGTGAAGACCTCTTACACTCCCCATTTAAGACCTTACATAACTCCATGGTTTATTGAGAGAATTCCGTTAGGAAGGAAATCAAGAATATGTTTGGAAAATCGATAAGGCTTTCCACAAAACCTTAAGGCACAAATGTATGTGTATGAATCATGTTGTATAAATCAAATGGCCTGCCACTTGATTGTTTCATCCCTTCCTGAGAAATACAAAAATCTGAATTTCCACACAACTCCAAGATCATTGTTGTAAATCTTCTAGCCTTTCTCATAATTATCCCAATAGAACCCAGGATAACACATGTATGTTGGAGCATTTTGTTTCAATAATTCCCTGCCACTCGAAGAAGATAACTTGTTGGCAGAATAAAGAAGAGCATATTCAAGATAATAAGTCGTGTCAAATGACTTTTTATTAATAATTCAAATCAACTGTTGGTGGATGGAATTGTTTGATAATAATACAAGCCCCTCTAAAATGTGTTTGTTCCCATAAAATTTGCTTCATGAAGAACATCTTCGGGAAGAAAAGAATCTGCATTGGGTTCCCAAACTACTCTATCCAAGAGGACAATGGCATGTTTGCACTTGTCTTTGAACTTAGTACGCTTAGCAAATTCTACTTTCAAATAGTTCCTCATCAACATGGAAATTCAGGTTTTGTTTATAAACCAACATCGTCCATAAACTTGGCATTATAAGTGTGAAAGGATTCCTCAATGTTCACTTTGACAACAACTTCAGGAATCGAAAGCATTAATTCAAAAAACTACATACTGAGAATGGCCAGCTCATGTCTGTAAACTATCTTGATCATCCAGCTTTTTGTATTGTAATGCCTAGCACATTCCAATACCAAGTCAAGAAAAGTGATCATGCAAGTTTTTATTTGCAACGCCTAATGCATTCCAATACCAAGTCAAGACAAGTGATCATACTCAGAAAATAGGCCAGAAGAATCAAACAAGAGGCTAAGTGAATCTCATGAAGCTTTTCGTAGCAATTCTTCAGATCATAACTTTGTATCAACATATCTTATGCCAAATCCTGGACATTTTCCACTTTGTTCAGCATATTAAACAGCTTTAATTTCATCTTGTACCTCATCTTTCAACAACAAAAGGCAATTTCAAAGTTGTAATCTTAAGAAGAAAACACAAAAGAATCACTTGGACTTGACACCTTGTGCAGATTTTTAAAAATGGGAATATATATGCTAGATCAAAGGTCTCAAAATTAGCAATACAGCCAATTCAACATGCATATGGCCATCAAATTTAGAGATTTGATTTTTAATAAGCCAGATTTCAATATCTTGTTTAGTAAAATTTATTTAATTCCTATTGTTAGGAATATGAGAATTCATATTTCAACCTTTCATTGTCATGTCCCTTTTCCCAAATTAAAATATATTTTTATTAAAATTAAAATAAAAAGTGTTTTTAGACACAAGCTAAAATAAAAATTTTAAAAATTAATACATATAAATAAGAATAAATAAAAATAAAATTTAAATAAAAGTGTTTTTAAATTTTGGAGGGAAAATAGGTCCCCACAGGCCCAAATGGGAGAGAGTTACATCTACAAGCTCCAATCACTCATTTCAATCATCCGAATTCTCATTTTCTGACATTCAATTTTGAGTTCCAGTTTATGTGTGCATTCAAGGACAAAACAGAAACCCCCTCGATTGCAAACCACTGAGGTTAGGACAAAAACCCTACCTCATTTGGCAATTCTACATAGAGATTTCAAAGTGCTAATTGAGATCTTTGTTCCAAATCTAGGTTGAAGCAATCAGGTCTGCATAAAAAATCTTGGAGGATAAATTTCTGACTTCTAGAGCACCATTGATTTTCAGATTGTTAAAAGAAGCTTGATGTTGTTTCGAGAGCTGCACCAGCCCTTTCCTTGGCCGTAGGTAATTTTATTCTCCGCCAGCCACCATTAGAGGACGAGCTGTGCCACAAGGGAGAGATCGCAGCTATAAAAAAGACTGCAACTGGCCACTGAGGAGTCAACCATAAGCACAGCCACTGGGTTACACAGTCTGCACCATTTTGGAGCACCCTTGTGGGCCTGGCTGTACTTTACATTCTATTGTATGCACCTTGTAGAGTGGTGAGGGAGTAAGAAGCGTAATAATCGGTGAAAGGGAGGTGGACTCAGCCTGCGCAACGATATATTTGTACCACCTAGACCCGCCATATTGCAGAACTGCATGCCGTAAGGGAGATCTCCTGCTCATCCATAAAGGAGTGATGCAGTACTAAGGTTACCTGTAAGTTGTTCATGTGCAAGAGGGTTTCCAGCTACATCTACAGCTGAGTTACACCTGAGAAAAGTGATTTATCTGTGTGTGTTTTAGATCTGAATTCTACAGTCAATTAACTGCTGCAATATACTTACAGTCCAGCCCTGCTAGTTATTATGTAACTGGTTAATCTGACTACTCTAAGATAAATGCTATGAATTGTCCACATGTCTGAGTTGTAAGTTTTCAGTTTTAAATAAGTTTGATAGCAGATTACCTTCATATAGCTGGTTTATTGCAAGAAAGAAAAGGAATTCAAGATTGGGATATCACATTCATATTAAACTTGCGCTTCAAAGTATCATTAACAACTTATGGTTTATGAAAGTGGCATTTGATAGAGCATGTCTTGTTTCCAAGATGCCTTCCTCGTGCATGTAATGTGTTTCAAGAACACCTCCATTAAAGGTGGGACTAAACCTGTTTTCTCTTTATTTTTTATGTTTGTATAGAAATGACAGGGACAGCCTACTTACATAGGTGTGACCTTCACTCAAGGCAGCCTTCTCCTGTGCAGTGGCATGGCTTATGTGCAGCTCTTTGGTGGGAAGAGCAGCCTGATTGAGACGCCTTGGAGGGTGTGGATTTTAGAATGCTTCCTTGTGGTGAGCATGAGCAACAAGAGTAGTGTCTCTGTACACCAGTAACTCATATTTGAAACCTTCCTCTCTCACCCATTGCCATGTATGCCACTCAAGACTTTTGAAATCAAAATTTCACATAGAATCAAGATAAGCTCAATGTGTAACATGAGCTTGGTAATGATATTGCACTATGGAAGTTTGACACCATCTAAAATACCACTGCATTGTGATAATGCTCTCAGCCATTGTTGTTCTTATATGCAATGTCACATTCATTTTCTCTATACACACTACCATCTAGTCATTCTTCTCCAGGATCCATTCACTATTTTCTAGGAAAGAAAAGAATTTTTTAATCATGTGTCTGTATGCACAGCAAGTAATGCCTAAAAAACCTCAACATCTCATCTAGTTCCAGCCTGAGTGCTCCCTGCAACTCATCAATCCCTTTGGAAAACCAAGGCAACCTGGTCATTACTCTCACAAGGAGCAGAGATGAAATCTCCTCCAACCAATCCCAATTCTGAATACAAGTTACTGCAATGGTTTAGATAATTTTTATTTGTTTTAGACTGCAGGAATCGGGTAGTCCCCCCTATAAACTGCAGTGTGCCTGGTAAACTTTTTTCACATGACTGGTGACGCTGGCGTGACACGCCCTCCAATACCACAGGGACGGAGGGGATACTAGACCTCGTGACCTCTTTCCTGCAACAAGATGCTTTAGCCAATCGAGCTAGGCCCTCCGCCCAATGGCTTAGATAATTTATAATCATTATATAACCACATTTTCCATGCATCCAACATGTCTCGGTATTCTTGTGAGTTTGAAGTACATAATGAGGCCACAAGTGGGTGGAGATAGAGAACAAGAAAAACAAATCCATCTAAAAATATTACTCGCATTGGCCCCTGTACACATGCTACCACATGCCTTCTCTTTTATCCAAGCAGGAGCTGGAAGTTGGAGAACATCTTGTTTTCTTTAAACTCGCACACATTTTAAATACCATTTTTGCAAAGTGGAGAGTGGAGGTGAAATGACAAAGGGCTCCTTTTGGTATATTACTTCTGCCTCTTTATTTTTATTTTATCATAATGTTCTTAAACTTATATTCCCACTTCTTCATGCAAATTTAAGGTGGAATCAGATCTTGAGTTTAAAATCACGGGCCTTACCTTCCATTATTTTCTTTTATCAAGACAAAGAACCCAATTCAAGGCAGAGGGAAAAGGTTTAGAAACAATCAAGTTGAAAAATTAGCATGCAAAGTAGACTTGTACTCTATTCTGATTTGAATGAACCTCTTACCTTCATAATTGGTCACAAGGAAGCAATAAGTAAATTTCACTTTTCATTATGCACTAATAGAACATTTAATGTAAATGGCACCCCCTACAAGATTATTTCAGTCTTGGTTTGTGGTGGTGACATATTGATCAAAACTCAAGCCACAATACCAGATCCATTATCTTGAAAACTCTGGAGATTCTCACTTACATATTACAGATTGAGGACAATTTATTTGCTGTGAGTTTTCACTTTAACCCTGGAAATCAATATATTGATTTAAATAATCAGTATCAGTCATTATAATCTGAATTTTGCTCAATGGAGTTACAACGTTCAGAATACCTGCTTTCACAATATTTGCAATTACATGCATACCAATGAGCCACATATCAAAATGTACCCTTCTAATTGAAAATAACTACATTGCTGAATCGGCACATTTTCCCACTAATTATGGGTACAAAATGTCTCAGAATTGGAACTGGGACCGAAAAGCCTACAGATTTGTCCAAGGTTCAATTTTTTTTGGTGCTGAAACAATTCCATGAAATGAGTCCCATACCCGCACAATTTGAGCAGTGGCGTGGCATTTTCGGACCAGTTCCAAGTATAGTTTCACTTTAGAAAAGAAAAAAAAAATTCCTAAATTGGTACATTTCACCCCCATTCGATGATTTCACAAATTTTTATCGGTCTACAAACACAAACATGAAGGGCGTTTTCCTATTTCACAGCTACACCAAAGGCAACATTTTGAAGATTTGCAAATAGACGACGCTTGATCCTCCACTCCACAGTGCATCAACAACATAGCAGAAGACGCTTGATCCTCCACTTCACAATGCATTGACGACATAGCAATATATTCAAGTCCCTTTTCTTTTCATTTTTTTAAGCTGCAACCTACAACTCAAAACTAGTCAAGAATGGAGATTCAAAACCCTGGTTTTCATCACTTCAAAGTTCAAACCCACACCTCCTATAAACTCTTCAATAATAATAATAGTTATGTATTTATTATTTTAAAATTAATATTAACTTTGTATTTAAATACAGAATATTTAAATAGTATATTATATATAGATAATAGTTTTGTATTTAATATTAAGTTTTCTATTTGAATATTTAATATTTAAATAGTATACTATTTTTCTTTTATCCATAAGAAATTGTGGACATGGGGTCCACTCCCATATATAAAATAATAAAATAATAATCACATCAGCCCTCTAATAGGGGTGCATCTAGTAGATCCCCAGCTGAGGACAATCACAAAAATGGGCCAAAACATAAATGATTATTGTTGCCACTTACAGTAACATAACCTATGTAGAGCTACGCTAAAGGCAAGCAAAGATGCTTGCAACAACGAAAAGAAAATTGCCCCAGTAGGGCACCACAGGTTTTTAAATTTCAAAATTCTTGCCCTTCTTGGCTGATCTTTATGACATTTGATGGGAAGGTTTAGCTTTCTTCCTCTTGACTTTTGTCCAATCTTGGTCAGTATGAGAAGGTGACTCAGAGAGATGTTTTGCTGTTCCACTTGTATTGGTAGCCATTTCCCCCGAGCCTAAATTCACAAGAAGTAACGAAGATCCAGAAGGGTTTGCAATATTGACTCCTTTTCTGGAGTTGTCATTTTTCTCAGGAGATTTTGGAGTTGTTCAAGTGTTGCTTCCATTTTGCCCATATGCCTCTTGCAAGGAAGGAACTCGCAAATCACAAGTGGATTCAGGTTCTTTCACAAGATGCTTTGAAGAAGCATCAATAGAATAATGATGTGGGAGAGCATCAATCCACCTAGATTGGTGCTCATCTTTTATTTTGGATCTGGAGCAATTGTTGGCCATGTGTCCAATTGTGAAGCATCTTCTGCATCAAAAGGGCAAGCCTTCATAGTCCAAAGGTTGTGACCAACTACGATCAGAAATCTTGAAAGTAATATCCGCACGAAGATCTCTTGAGGTGTCCATATCAACAAGGATGCGGGTAAATGTTGTGTGGGTGAAGTTGGAAGTGTCTGTGTCTATAGCCAGAAAGATACCCAAAGAGTCCAATAGCTTCAAAGCAAGACTGAAACTAGAACTGCAACGAGAGATTTGCAAGGTAGACCCAAATATGTTTCACCAAAAAAGATTGAGTGAGAGGGTTGAATTTTGGATACAATGGTTTAAGGAGATGATTTTGTCCCCAGCACCATCATTCATGGAGGATAGCATCCCTATCCTATTTACAGTCAAAAACCACAATAAAGAATCACTGCGCACAAGGATATACCTCCACATTACCTTTAAGCAAGGGCTGTCAAGCAACTGTGATCCATTTGTGCAGATCTAGAAGTTTTGGCCACAATCGATTGAATTGGCCAATCAGACCATTGGCAATGAAAAACAGCTCTCCATCGATAACATCCTTCTCTAAATCTTTTGAGAAAACTAAAACAAGGGTTGAAGAAGACTGCATGAGAGGGGCTTTCGGGCAGGTCGTAGAGATCAACTACGAATCAGGGGTCAATCCACACCTTCTTGGTCGGGCATCCCAAGCTGAAAGCTTAACCCCATGTGTGACAATGTCTTTAAAGGAAGAGCCCTGCATAGCAATAGGCGTCTCCAAGCCACAACAAACAACAGCCGAACTTGGAGAGCAATCAAGGGCGCTATTGTTGCCCAAAACAACCCCAAGAGAGGCCAAATTTGAGTCGAATGCCCTAGGCGAAAACAATTTCTGGCACATTTTCGACTGCAGAGTAGAAGAGAGAGTCGATTTTAGGGCATGCTTTGCCTTGCGAATTTCCAAAGTCGAGCCCAATACAATCAGCGCCATCCATGTCCTGATTACAGTAGACCACAGAGGAGGCATCTGCGCAGACAGTGGTGGAAGATATAGAGACCTTGCTCACAGAAGGGTTCTGTGTAACATACACCCCTGATATTTTTATTTTTTTTTTTCAAATCCCCCGTTTACTGGTTGCTTGTTCAATGATGTGTTTCTGTATGTTTTTTTTTTAAATGAGTTTGCTATAGAATATAACATGAAATGAAAATAGCAATGAATAGGAAATGCTAGAAACTAAAACCCTTCAATAGAAATTGAAACCAACATCATAGTAATTCATTTTTTGTTCAACATCAGATTATTATAATGGAAAATCAAACTTGTAATGAACCTATTACAACAGCAAGAAGGCTCCTGAAGAAGCACCAAATCAACATAAGCTTAACCTTCGCAAATCCTCCTATTCTTCAACGCCCATGGCTCTTTTTTCCAAAGCCAAAGTACCCAAAGCCCAGCTCCACACGTGCTGGTCAAAAAACAAGGTTTTCTCCTGGCAAGGGCGTCCCTCCTTGAAAAGTCGATTTGCTCTAGAAATTCAAATGCATAGCCAAAAAATTACATTCTTGTGCTTGAAACGATCAGCAAGAGATGACTCTTCTAATGTTCAAATATCCATTTTGATTCTTCAATCCATTTTAGAGTTGTGAGCATAAACATGAAATCTGGTCCAGAAGTGCAAGGCCCAGAAAATGCAAATAAACACACCAAAATCTTTACCAAACAGTCCAAAACTGAAAACAATCAAAAGCACACCAAAAACTCATCAAAATATCTAATAAATCTTCATTTCCCAATCTCCAAATTCGAACTCTGTGAAGCTCAATGTGATTCCTGTTGTAGAACCACTCTCTATCTGATTAGGGAGGATATTTCACCACCGAAACCAGCCCAAGCAAAGAGGGTTTTCGTCCTTAGTTCGCAGCCCAAGCACTTTGGAAGAAATCCAACAACATTCTGTTATGTTGTCAAAGCCAAGATAACCAAATGAGAGCCAAGATGAGAATATAAAGCATTAGGGCGAATGGACTCCAAACTCCACTTAATTTCTCCCTAAAATCCAATGCCATTCTCCTCCATTTAAATATTTAATATTTTAAATTATCATTTCCCTTTCCTCTAGGCGTCCCAACTTAAGGAGGAAATAAAATATTAAATAGGCTTTTAAAAACAACTTAAAGTTGTTTCATTAGGCACAAGGTACGCTTAATGACCACTTTTCCCCTTTAAATAAAGTTTATAATTTAACTTTATAAAATACTTAAGTGGTCGAATAAAACAAATATCAACTGCAACCTTAGGCTCTCCGAAAATAAACTGATTAATAATACTGTTGCGAGTACACTGGCCTGGGACCAACTCCCCCAAAAATGACTTACTATAAATAGCACTGCTATAAATAGTAAGTATGTGTCAAAAATCCAAACTAAGCGAAACTGAAGACCATAGAAGAAACTTTGACGAACTAAAAATAGCAACATGATGACCGACCATTGCTAAAAATAGAAACCCCTCCAGAAACCCCCAAACTGAGCTACTATAAATAGCATACTACTAAAAATAGTAAGTGACTCCAAATGCATTTTGAGCACAAATTGGGTAGTTGTCGCAACTTACTAAAAATAGTAAGTTCGAAAAAGATTGTTAGATGCAAATGCATGTCATACCATTGCGTAGCTCTCTGAAAACCCAAAAAGAATCCATAAACCAAACTACAAAACTCCAACATGCAAACCCTTGAATCCACAACCGAAGCCTCCAAACAGATGGAAACCCTAATTTAGCATCTGACTAGCCTACGGGCGTCTAGAAAAAGGCTAACTATCAGTGGAAAGCATGGTGCTAAAAATGGGGACATTACAGTCTGCCCTTCCCAATATTGCTTTCCCTCAAGCAATACCTCCACAACTCCAGGAAAATTTAAACTGATCCGCACCAAAACCAGTAGGATCCCAGGGTCCCATGTCCGTCTCAAGAAAGACCCACCATGTCGATGTTGCATCACTCTAATCACATACGTGAAACCATCATACCAAAACTGCACTAACCTCCCCTATAACCCCAAAATGTTACCATCCATGGAACTCAAGCTGAAGGGACTGGAAGAACTAAAATCAATACCATGCAGCATCTCATACCCAAAAGACTCTGAGTGATCAATACCAACAATGCCATGGTCTATCATAAGCCTGGGCAATAGGAAAAATAATCTACCCAACTCAAAATCAAACTCCTCTGCAAATCTCTGTATGGTATCTGACAAAGCCACGACTGCATAAGTGACTTCTCCAACTCTCCTTGCAAAGTGGGAATCAATCCTTTTCAAGAGCTCAACAAAATCATCCCCATGACCCCATATGAATCTGCTATGCCTCGTCTAGAATTCTATGATACAACCATGGAGACTACGGAAAACTCTTACAGTTCCCACTCCAATAGCCTCTGAATGATAAACCAAAGCATGTGGGGGTTCGCTGTCCCGGACCATTATTGTGAGAAAACTATCAAAAATTGCATCATAAACCTCCATAAGATGAACTCGGAGAGTAGGAAAGGTTTGAAGAAACCAACAATCACTGTTGTCCAAGGCTAGGATCAGCTAAATACAATGCACTCTACACAAGGAATAATAGCAGTGCCATAAGAATTCCCAAGTACAAACATGTAAAATGAGCATCCTGTTGCACTCAATCATCTCATAAGTGGCTGGAAAACACACCCAAGAAATTTCCAACTAATATCTTCCACTTGTCTGACAAGAAATGATGAACCAACTCTCCTGAACAAGAGTAACTTCCCATGTAAGGTGGCTGGTCAGCTCCAAATCAGCAAGCTCGTGTCTCAAAAACTGCCCCTGTCTAAGCCAAAGATCACCCCCAAGGGTAACCATTTGTTCATCTCTCCAATCCACACTTCAAATTTCTTTCCAATCCATTTGTTGATGTACAAATGAGACCACCAGATGGCTGGTAAGGAAGATAGCAGCACCACTGATTTTGAAATTTTGATCTGTATCCCTCCAAGAATCCCTCCAACCATACCCAATAAGCTTTGTCATACCATGCTGAGGATGCCAAACAAGGATACCCAACCAAGAATGATCCCCAACACACCAGAAAGAGTACACAACACGTCTCCAAGTGTCCATCATAACCAATTGCACTCTCAAGGAATCAGTGTCTTCTCTCAAGAACCCCTAAAGCCTAACCATGAAAGCATTCACATCTAAAGAGCATGGAACCAATGTTGTCTTCAATCCCAACTCCAAAAATGGACTAGGAGCCAAAACATCACTCCACCCAAGAGATGGATTGTCAAGGAAGTAAACAATCTGCTTTGGTTCTTCTTTCTCCCCTTCCTCCTAAGTAACAAGTCTGAATTCTTCGCTCCTTGCTACTATCATGAAATTACCAACAGCTACTAAGACTTGTTTGGGCAACACCTTGATGTCAAAGATATTGAAATCTCCCTGAATCATCACTTCCCTTGTGGAGACTTTATCCTCTAACCCACTTATACATTCATTATCAAATAGCCTTGGAAGATTGCCACTCACCAAGTGTGACATGTCCTCATAGACTGATATCTTATCATCAATACGCTGGAAATCATACTCAGTCACTTCACCACATGTTTTATCGTCCATCACAAAGGGAGGGTTATCGTAAGTTTCTTCAGCGGTCAATTCAAAGAGAGGATTGTCAAAAACTTGGAAGTCATCCCTTTCCTCTTGCTCACTTCCATCTTGCTGGTCCAAATCTGCACGTGCAACTTCAGATTTTTGTGGGACATTCCCCAAGTCAAACTCTTCTTGAAGATTATCAAACTCTTCAATTACCTATTTGATTTCTTCAACTCTTTGTGCATTCTCTTGTTCCTTGAGAAGTTTGAAATCAGCTAGCTGCTCCTCTACCTCCATTAATGCCACTTGAGTGTTTCCTAACATATCTTTTGTTGTCTCAAGCTCATGAGTAAGCTCATCAACCTGTCTCTCTTTTCCTTGTAAAGCACCGATAGTCTTCTTTGCAATTTCAAAGGCATAAGCTCAATTTCTAATCAAGTGTAAATATTTTGATTTCATAGTCTCCAAGGAATCTTTAACAAGTTGCAACTTAGGGAGGGTTACTTCATCCTTAACCCCTTTCTGTTTCTCATCAATTTGAGCCTTCCAATAGAGTTCTTCTATCAAACTATGTGTTTGGTCAAATCTAGGTAAAGCTTGCACTTCATCTTCAACGGGTACCTTGAATTGTTCTTTCCATCCATAAGTACGCAAAGGTGATGTCTTGCTGATAGGCTGTAAGTAAAAATCAGAACTTTGTTTCGTGTCATTGCTGCCCTCATTGCTGCTCCAAGACTCCCTTTCTTCACCACCCACTAGCTGAGAATGCCCAATATCATAAATAGGATCAAACTCTTCAATTCCTTCGAGCCTTTGCTTAAAATCAGAATCCTCATTCTTGTTTTCAATGACTCCATGGCTGTCCCTAGTTTCACACCCCACACCATCCATGTGATGACTTTGCTCAACAACTAGATGATGATCAGCTCCGTGCACTAATAAAGTTGATTCCTGCTCAAGAGTACCATCAAACTCTTCAATATCAGGAGCCTTATAGACTTCTAAAGCTGCTTCCACCTCACTGTCACTTTGATCAAATGAGAAGGCAGCCCCAAACTCAAGCATAGTGTCACCACTGTTTGCTGATATAAAGTCCTCATCAAGTTCTATTTCATCATCTGGATCAAAGGGAAATTCATCCCACACAGGTTCTTTGTCATCCTTAGGTGTCATCACACCCGGATCCCAAATGCTATGGGACTGATTGTTTTGATCAATAGGAAAGTGTTCATTGCACCCCTCTTGGAGTGTTGACTCTTGGAATAAGGCACTATGATCAAAAGACTGTTGGCTTTCAGTTGTTTATGTGTTAGTTTGTCCTTGATGTCAAAAGTGGTTGGTTTGCTGGCATGGAGAATATATATGTGATGATATGCTTGATGGATGTTGATAGGATGCATTGCTTGATGGATGTTGACAGGATGCATTCTCAGCTTGTTTTGATATATGATGCTTACAGTTGGTTCACATGGTTTTTACACATGGTTCATGGCTTGCACTTATTATCTCAGATACATGTTGGTTACTGATATTGTTATCATTTTTGACAAGGTGCTACAAGTCAAGTTTATCACTTTTTTCATGATTTCATTTTTGACAGGGTGCTACAAGTCAGGTTTATCCTTTTTTTTTCATGATTTCAAATCACAGATCAGGTATATGATTGTTGATGTTTGACATGGTATACATAATGACATTTGTTTGTTTAGCATCATCGGATTGGCTAATTGTCATGGTTGGTATAGCACATATATTTGATCATTAAACAGATATCTTTTACATATGTACTTATGCACAATGACTCACATACTGGCAGATATATTTAAGGTATACATTGGTTTATACATAGGTGCATTTTTACTTGAATAGACAGATCAAATGATATGTGTGACACATCTTACTAATGCTTGGTGTCATAAAGCATGCAAAATACAAGGCTTCGGGCAGCTTGTTTTGAAATCTTGTTTGATCATTTTTTTAAATATATATGTGACATTGTTTAAGTCACTTTGTGGCTCGAATGCTAAAACAGTCACATTGTATTCATGTGACATCGGCATTATAAAAGTCTTTGATTTGGGAATAATGTTTACAAGCTAATAAGGTTCGGGCATAATGAGTATCGGGCATACTAAGCATGTGATATAGGCATTGTTTGAATATCAATAGACTTTTTAAAAGTCCCGGCAATGATGGTATTAAGGTTCAATGACTTTGAGGTATCGGGTATTATTGATAAAGAGGTCGACTGCTATTATTTGTAACATGGTGACTTGGCACCGACAGCTATCATAGTATCTTTTTGGAATTAGCATTATTATGGTGTCGGTTTTTCTTGGCAAGTCTTTGTCAGCGGACTTAAAGGTATTATAGTGATTGTTTAAATCATGCAAAGTATGATGTTATTTGAAAGAAAAGACTAGGGAAAAATGTTTTTGCATTTCATTGTGTAAAGTTCTGGAACCCTAGCTGCCGCCACAGGTATTTTGTGAATGCAAATTTCTAGTAAAAACTTCGCAGTCAAGTACTGTAGATAGCAAGAATAAGCTCACTGTTTGAGCTTGGTGAGTTAGTGAAAGGTTTCAAGTTGGATAAAGATGTGACTGTTGCTTTGTAAAGGAGTTGGTGCTCCTGTATCTCATGAAGTTGGTGCTTCTGATTTTTGTGGAGTTGGTGCTCCTAAACTTGTGGAGTTGGTGCTCCTGTATTTTGTGGGGTTGGTGCTCCTGAATGTGAAAGAGTTGATGCTCTAAGTGAATAAAGGAAAGATTTTTCGAGTGGTTTTATTATTCCCCAAGAGGGTTTTTCCACTCAAGACAAATTTTGTGTTATGTGGTGATTTTATGTGTGTGATCTTTTTATTATCAGTCTGATTTTAATGTGTTATCAAATGTACAATTATCAGTCTTTCATATTTGTCAATGTTATGCCACATTTCATATCAATCTTTCATATTTGTCAATGCACATTTCATGCATAAAAGGTTCTGATTTAAAGTGAGCTCTGATACATGTGAAAGTGTTAAGTTTCACCTTTGTTAATGTTTCATGTTTAATTCATGGTTCATGCAAATACAATACTGTTCATGCACAAGTCAAATTTGTTCTTTGAACAGTCATTTGGTGTTTTGATTTAAAAGTCAAGTTTGTTTCACATACTGTCATCTGCCCTCTTTGTTCAAAAGAAAACTTACAATCTTGTTTTTGAAAAATTGTGACTTTCATAAACCACTGATTCACCCCTCCTCCTCTCAGTGATTTCAGTCTTCCAACAAAGACATGGTAGCCCCCAACTCACAACCAAGATTACTATCATTGGTATGATGATAAGGCTCTCCAATAGGTGTTGTTTTGAAGTTTTCAGTAGCATCAAACTCAACATTATCGGTAGCAACCTTCTCAAAGAGATCATTCTGTAGCTGTTGCATGCAAGCTTCTTCTCCTATGGCAAACTCATAACTTACTTTATGTTCTGATTTTTAAACAACCTCTAAGTTATCACAAACATCATTACTATGGCAATGGTCATAAGTTGACTCAATGGCACCACCAATGTTGCCCTTAACCTATGCCTCATTAGTGAACTCATCAGTCTCAAAACCATCATTGAATGAACCCAAATTAGGATGCAAGACTGCTGTTTTGTTCTTTTTACCCAACTAATCTTCATTGTCTCCAGTCACATGCAAGTCTATGGGAGTATTTTGGGGCTCTTCCACACACTCGTCAAATGTCAAAGTTTCCTCTTTGTTTGCCTCTATTTCTTGACCCATGCCACGTTGTTGTTCAACCCTTTCAAGGACATCTATAGGCTGCCAATCATCTTGTAGCAATTCATCTTTCATCTTTTCTTTTTTTTTTCCTTTTCTTCTCACAACTTCTCCGTCTCCTTTTGATCCACCCAAGAACTGTTTGAAAGTGAGAACATCTCGAATTTCCTTGAGTAGAGAGAGATATTCATTATGCCCAATACAAATATAATCATGAAACATAGATGCATCCATAGTTCTAAATGTAGAAGACCAACTGCTGACACCACAGGCTGGCAAGAAGGATTTGGCTTTGATGCCACTATAACATACACCCCTGATATTTCTTTCTTTTTTTTGAAATCCCCTGTTTACTAGTTGCTTGTTCAATGATGTGTTTGTGTATTTTTTTTTTTTAATAAGTTTGCAATAGAATATAACATGAAATGAAGATAGCAATGAATAGGAAATGCTAGAAACTAAAACCCTTCAATAGAAATTGAAACCAACATCATAGTAATTCATTTCTGTTCAACATCAAATTATTACAATGGAAAATCAGACTTGTAATGAACTTGTTACAATAGCAAGAAGGCTCCTGAAGAAGCATCAAATCAATATAAGCTTAACCTTCACGAATCCTCCTATTCTCCAACGCTCAGGGCTCTTTATTCCAGCACCAAAGTATCCAAAGCCCAACTCCACACGTGCTGGTCAAAAAACAAGGTTTTCTCCTGGCAAGGGCGTCCCTCCTTGAAAAGTTGATTTGCTCTAGAAATTCAAATGCACAGCCAAAAAATTACGTTCTTGTGCTTGAAGCGATCGGCAGGAGATGACTCTTCTAATGTTCAAATACCCATTTTGATTCTTCAATCCATTTTAGAGCTGTGAGCATAAACATGAAATCTGGTCCAGAAGTGCAAGGCCCAGAAAATGCAAATAAACATACCAAAATCTTTACCAAACACTCCAAAACTAAAAACAATCGAAAGCACACCAAAACCTCATCAAAATATCTGATAAATCTTCATTTCCCAATCTCCAAATTCGAACTTTGTGAAGCTCAATGTGATGCCTGTTGTAGAACCACTCTCTATCTGATTAGGGAGGATATTTCACCACCGAAACAAGCCCAAGCGAAGAGAGTTTTCGTCCTCAGTTCGCAGCCCAAGCACTCTGGAAGAAATCTAGCAACATTTTATTATGTTGTCAAAGCCAAGATGAGAATATAAATCATTAGGGAAAATGGACCCCAAACTCCACTTAATTTCTCCCTAAAATCCAACGCCATTCTCCTCCATTTAATAATTTAACATTTTAAATTATCATTTCCCTTTCCTCTAGGCATCCCAACTTGAGGAAATAAAATATTAAATAGGCTTTTAAAAACAACTTAAAGTTGTTTCATTAGGCACATGGTACACTTAATGACCACTTTTCCCCTTTAAATAAAGTTTATAATTTAACTTTATAAAAAACTTAAGTGGTCGAATAAAACAAATATCAATTGCAACCTTAGGCTCTCCGAAAATAAACTGAGTAATAATACTGCTGCGAGTACACTGGCCTAGGACCAACTCCCCCAAAAATGACTTACTATAAATAGCACTACTATAAATAGTAAGTATGTGTCAACCATCCAAACTGAGCAAAACTGAAGATAGCAACATCATGACCAGCCATTGCTAAAAAAAGAAACCCCTCCGAAAACCCCCAAACTGAGTTGCTAAAAATAGCACTTACTATAAATAGCATACTGCTAAAAATAGTGACTCCAAATGCATATTGAGCACAAACCGGGTAGTCGTCGCAACTTACTAAAAATAGTAAGTCTAAAAAAGGTTGCCAGATGCAAATGCATGTCATACCACCACGAACCTCTCTGAAAACCCAGAAAGAATCCATAAACCAAACTACAAAAATCCAAGATGCAAACCCCTGAATCCACACTGAAGCCTCCAAACAGCTGGAAACCCTAATTTTGCATCTGACTAGCCTACAGGCATCTGGGAAAAGGCTAACTGTCACTAGAAAGCGTAGTGCTAAAAATGGGGACATTACATTCTACAAGTCAGGGGATTTTATTAGTAAATAGTATACTATATTAGTATATAGATAAATCATAATAAGTTACAGAAATCAAAAATGAAAAAATGCAATATATTATAGTTTATATTATTAAATTAATAAATAGTATATTTAAGCATTATATAGTTTATTAAATAGGATTATTTTTTTGATAGATAAGAGAGGAGTTATATTGATATTGCAAAAAGTTTACAATGCTAGCCAATGGACATAGGGGCAGAAGATTTTCATAGTTTGTAACCCTATAGCAGCCCACAAACCCAAAACATCCCTGTCAAAATGAAATTGAGAGCACCCCAAAATTGACCACGCAGGCTCATATCCTTTTATACTAGTATAATTGACTGACATAAACTAATCCCAAAAACACCGGACGACAGTAAAACCAGCATGAACACCATTATTACCAAAGATTTTGTTGGGCAAAGACAATGAATTCATACTTCCATGTAGCACTTTGCACCGCAGAGAGATGAAACTTTTTCTTGAGAAACTCCACCCCAGCGACAACCAGCCTACGGTGCTTGATCAAATTCATGCCATGCAAGTCCAAGAGGAATGGATAATATTTGACTGTTGCCCCCGGGACCTCAAAAAGACTCAAATTGCAAGGGCGAGGGATTCCAACCCCAAGTGTAGCCACTACGAATGTTTCCTCTAACCCAACCAACAAGTCCTTGAATAGCTTCTGCATCGGAACTTTAGCTTCCTGCTTGGGCACATTCGCATCCAAAAGACCAACCAATACTCTAAAAGAAATATTAGTGCCAAGCTGATACCCTTCGACACCTTCCATGAAGCCCTTGCCTGTGATGCATTTCACCGCCACGAAAGTGAGATAATTCGGGTGGCATATAATTCGCCTCATCCTTAACGATGTCACAAGGCCCAGAAAGGCCATCTGTCATTTGCCACTCAGCAACTAGACCGGTGTATCCATGCCACCACAAGCCAATTCACCCGCTGAGACACAAATAATGAACATCGCCATGATCAAAACTGACCAAAGTTGCTATATTTAACCTTCCAAATAGCTTGAAATATGCTAACCAATTTTTTCAATAGTTTTACACAATATAAACCAGCACTAGCCAACTTGATTAGCGTTAGCATCAAAAACTGAAATCCAAACTTGGAAGGACTCACGCCAAGAATGCACACTCAATCCCAAGGAAGGATAGGTGTTGTCATATGGCGGAGAAGCTAAAGAACAATACTTGAAATGAAACGAACTCAACGTCAGGAATGTGCACTCAAGATCCCACTAAGGGCGAGGTGCTAACATATGATCGAGTGATTTAATTGAAAACTGAAACTAATAGGCGGATAACCAGCCATGAAGCTACAACAATCTAATTCATCCGCTGCGGCGGGCATCCACTTGAGAGTGGGGATTCACCACTTTGAAAGTGGGTACAAAGAGAGATACAATCAATTATCCACACTGGCGGTAGACCATCCAGGGGTACTTAATGTGAGAAGAAAGAAGAATTAATTGCAGCGATTAGGACTGGAACAGTACTACTGTTTACAGTCATTACAAATAAGAAAGAAAGCTGCAAATTACATATGAATTACAATAGCTTCAAAGCACATGAGTAATAGATGATCTCATACAAATAATTATCTCTCTAACTGCTGATAATGAATCAAAAATCAGAACTTCTAAAGTCTGATAACAAAAATCAGTAAACTGAAAATGTCAACCAGCAACTATGAAAACCAAAGAATTGTTCATAACTCCATCAAATTACCTCCGTTTTGATTGAAATCAAATGCAATGGATTACTAGAAGGTAGGCGACCATGCTAGGATGAAGAAACAGCAACTAAGATCCTCTGTGGATTTAGCACGAATCCCAAGGCACTACCAGAAAAGTACGGCCCTCCTTGAAGGGGCAATTTCTCTTTAAAAAAACAAACTCTCAACTAAAAATTCTCAAAATTGGCATGATGAATCGCCCATGGTAAACAAATGGAATGATGAAATACCCAGAACCAAATTCAAACTGGAAAATAAGCTATGAATCAAAATCACCTTTAGTTGTAGATGAACCAGCAAACCAAAATTGACAAAAACTCCAAAATTCTTCAATCAAATGAGCTCAATCTGCTAGTCTGATATTGAGAAGCAGCAATGTAGCCAACTAGGTGTTATCTTGCAAACATGAAATTGGACGAAAGGCTAGGAGGTAGACATCCTCAAAGCAAAATATCAATTGTCATTCTGACAGCATAACTTTAGCATAATTTTCATGGATACCAATGCTGAAGCAAAGCATTCATTTTATAGAAGAGTAGAAGACTCTTCAATTCCTCAAGAAAGTATGCCAAGAGTCACATGAGACTCTTCAAATTTCCAGAAAACCTTCTAACTTCACAAAAAGGCGTCCACTTTATCAAGGCACAAATAAACTTTATTTTTAAAAGAATATCTTCAAGACAAGGCGTCCACTTTTCCCAAGGCATTAAAAGACTTTAAATATTAAATTTATCCTTCATGATGACGCCCCCCTTCATGACCACCTTTTAAGAACAAGTTAAAGTTATTTTCCCTAGACCAAGGGGTCAACTGCAAATTATAACATTAATGCCTTTAATCACCAAAATTAAACCTTTAGAAGCCAGACTTGAATTGCATTAAATGCTCCAACTGAAAATGAAGACCTTGAAGACTAACAACTGCATAATGCCACAAATAGAATTTACTATAAATAGTAAACTCCCAGAAAAGCCATAGAACCTCATAACTGGAAACCCTAATTTTACCTCAAACAAGCCTACAAGCTTCCGGAATAGGCTGATGAGTGTCAGAACAGATCGCTGATGAGAAGGGGACATTACATAGCTTGTGAGAGTCCCAAGTCTTCGTCAGAACGACAGTTCACAAAATGCACTGTACATACGGAATAATTGTTTACACATCATTAAAAGTGAACCCTGAATAGTCATGAATGAAGCCATATTAAGCCACTGGGCCTCGAGCATGTGAACCGTTCACCTAAAAAGACCGCACTTCAATGTCACTTAAAACCATGATGAAAATGTGTTTAAACAGAGCAAGCCTCATGAGCCTGAGGTTGGCAATCATAATGACCAACTCAGCAGTCCGTTGGCAAAGGATTTGCCAACTAAGATCAGATTATCTTGTGTGTCAATCAATCAAATTTTACCCCTCGAGAACTCATTACGGTCACCATGAAATCTGACTCTCCACAACTATGTTTGTGGAGAGTCACCCACCCAACCACCCATTATTAAATAGGATATTTAAACATTATATAATTTTAAATTTATTTTTAATATTTTATTTATATGATTAAATTATAGTAGTAAATTATTAACTTAAAATAGCAAAATTGAAGTCTAATAGACTAATATAATATTGAATATACTATAATATTAAAAATAAATTATAATTTATACTTATATTATATAGTCTATATATAATATTTATTATTAATATAATAATATTAAATATATTGATATTTTATTGAATAAATAATGTACACCATCAATTTTTATATAAATTTAAAATTAATTATAATAATGCAAAATATAATTTTTATTTGCAATTTTTATGAATCATAAAATTTAGATGTTTTGTAAATTGTTTGAGTTTCCTTTATTTTTAATATTTTATTATTCAAACTTTCTTTTCTTTTTTTTGTAGCCCTGTTGCACATAGATTGTTATGATGGCTGCCAATGTTAACTCCATTGGAAAACCCTCCTTCAAAGTTGACTTGAATTTGCATTTATGGAGACATGTAGAAATAGTACAACAAATTCTAGGTGGGGGGACATATGTTTGGATATTTAATTTTATATTTTTCTTTAGTAACTTATTTTTGAAAATTTAGGTATGCATTCTTCATTGTTTTTAACTTTTTAATTTTTTTATTTTCAAATAGGTTGCTAAGACTAGATTTGCATCCAACACAATCATCTTGAGACAACTTGTGAAGGTGTCGAAAACACTTTTTGGTATGTTCATCAGCCAATCGTGGTTTGTATGGAGGCAATCCAACACTCAAAGGGCAGCAAACAGTTCTAGATGACACTTGGTGGGATCGTGTGGAATATCTTCTTAGTTTCACTGAATCCATCATGAGTATGATCCGCTTTACTGACATGGATAAGCCATACTTGGGAGATATTTATAATGGCATCGACTCGATGATTGAGAAGATAAAATCTATCATAAATGCAAAAGAGCAAGATCCTAAAAAAACCTTCTTCAAAGAGGTGTAGTCAATTTGTGTTTAGCAATGGAACAAAATGACCACCCCACTCCATCTTTTTTCCTTCGTATTGACTCCTAAATATTACAGTGAAGAGAGCCTCAGTATGCCAACAAGGGTGCCACCATACTGTGATATAAAGTCAATGAAGGATTTAGGAAAGCACTAACTAAACTCTTCCCTAGTCCTAATATAGAAGATGCAATTACGAGTGAGTTGGCTAATTTTGCAGCCTCCTATGGTCAAAGTGTTTTTTCTCTCTATGACAAGTATATTCACTCTTTGTGGTACCTCAATGGCCACAACTTGCCACACCTTCAAGTTCTTGCAATCAAAATTTTGTTGCAAGTTTTTTAATTTTTACCCACTCTCTAAATTTGTTTTTTTATTTAAAAATTGTTATTTTCAAATATAAAGTTTGATTTACAATTTATTAATTTAACAACTCTAATGAGAGCTCCCTTTGCTTCAATAGGTTGCTAGTTCTTCAATTGGATGAAGTTGGAGTACATACTCCATCCACTCAGTGAAGCGCAAATATTTGACATCAAGTAAAACAGAGGAGCTAGTTTATATGCATTCCAATCTGTGTCTTCTTACTCAGAAAAATGATGAGTACAAAGAAGGGGCAACAAATTGTGGGATGTAGAACTGGAGCGAACTGAGTTGGATCTTTCTTCTATTGCACAGTTTTCAAGGTGTCGAGTAGCCAACATACTTTTATTCTGAGAGGCAGTGGAGTTCCATGTGGTTCTCCTGATCTATTTGCATTATCTAATTTTAATGTTGATGATGATTTTGGTCTTGATGATGACCAATATGATGCTGATTAGTGACTGCTAATTGTATTATTTTAATATTGAACATTGATTATCTATCATAATGATGAATTGGGTTGGTAGTTTGTATGGGTTATTGTTTTTTTTCTTTTTGTGGTCTCGTTGTTGTTTCTCTTGGTTGTTTTGTGCTGTCTTGCTGTGCTTAATGCTTATCTTTCTGGTTGTACAAGGGTCTAGGCCCTTTCAAAATCCCTGTTTTACCTTAATCAAAAACATTCAAGTTTGATCCTTTTGATATTAAATTATTGAAGTTAAATTAGTATATTATATTTCAAAATTTAAAATTTGTACTGGTTTTGTTTAACATATGCATGGTATAAGGCATTCTAAACTTATTTTTGTTTTTAGGCTGCAAATATATATATATTATTATTTGTGCTTTTTGTATTAATGTACCCAAAACATACCCAGCCCCTCCAAAAAAATCCCAATTCGGCAACTTAGGAAAATAATGCATTTGCCACATCTGCATGAAGCCAACTAGAGAAACTCTTGTGTATTTTGTGTGACCAGAGAACACTACTGTATTTAATTCCTTTCAAGTCAATATTGCTTCTTAAAGTAACCTTTGTTGTGGAATGAAGGCATTCTACAGATTCCAAGAGAAGTAGATCTTGATTACCTAATCAAGGATAGATGAATAATAGTACTTCAAAAATGACAGACTCAAACAAGAGATTGACAGACATCTTAGAACACCTAACCCAGAAATTGCTACACGAAAATTTAGATGGCAACACTGGGCAAATGCTTCTTCAAACAAGAGGAATTGAAACATCTTGTATTAGCATAATAAATTTTACAAATAAGAATTTTCTGAAGAATGAAGCAATCAATGCATTTATATCAGTACAAGGATCCACTAATACAATTAGAAAAATCTAATCACACTCCACAAAGAGGTAGCTCAGTATTATAGATAATCCATAAAAGAGTATCACAATAGTAATAATCAGAAGAATTGGACTTTTACTCTATATAAATTATTTTAATTTAAATAAGATGTAGCTTCTGATATCATTCTATTGATTTATCTTAGAAGCAACACATTTAAATCACTAGTATCAGATTAAAAAGAATGAGCATTTCACAGAGAATTACGTTTAGTATAACAGATAATTTAATTATATAAGTATAAAAAGGTGTCATATTTCTCAACTAGTCAGCACAAAAGGGCTTTATTAAACAAAGTATAAAATATAACATCATTCCATCGATTTATCTTGTGCTTCTTAGAAAACTCACCAGAGAATAGATGTTGCCTAAAAAGTCAAAAGGCACTTCCAGAGTCACTGCAACCTACATAGTTAACAGATAAACCAGTTCATACAAACTATTAAACCAAAGTCTCATATAACATAAGTCAATACTATAGCAGGAGACTTGTCACCTAAAAAGGCCCTAATATGACATAATATCCTCCTCTCTTTTATTTACTTAAACATATAAAAAAAGAATTTCCATTCATATATAATGGCATGATCAGATTTTCTCAAGAAGAGTTTGAGATACAAACCTAACCTAAACTTAATTTGACAGAGAGATTGCAACCATAAAAATTGAGTGCATAGCATTTCACATTAAAAAATCTTATTTTAAATCTTAAACATATTTAATTCTCCACTCACCTCAAATGAACCATCTAGTTTTTCAGTGAAATTTTTAAAATACAAGACCCTTGACAATAAAAATTATTGAAAAGTAGCAGCAGGAACACCTTAACAAAATGAAACTCAAAAGGAGTTATCCAGGAGAATCCATAAAGGAGGAAGTCCATGACCTTAGATTTGACCACACAACTTGGTGCATCTCTTAAGCAGTCTGAAGCGACTCCTCCATATGCCCTTACCAACCCTCCAGCTCCTAGTTTTATCCCTCCAAAGTACCTGCAATAATATATACATAAATATTGTGAAAAGGAATATAAGCATGTGCATAGAAGCAAGCAAAAGCACCCCAACAACTATGTCAAATTCTTTCTTCAATTCAAATGTGATAGATGGACAACATTATTTATTTACCTGATTACCACCACCATTACTCTATCTAATCCTGAAGCAACAATTGCAGAATGGATTGGTCTGCCAGCTTTACCCACAGGCTCACCATCATCATTGAATCGATACAGCTCCCCAATCTGTATTTATTTAAAGAAAAGAAAAAAGAAAAAAAGAGAGTAATTTTAGTTCTCTTAGATTTATGTGACCTCAAGAATCTTATAATGTCTGCATAAGTTAAGAAATCACATCGATCTTACTAATACTACCAACCTTGTAAGCCCAGCAATTATGTGTTGCACGTGGGTCTCGGACCTGAAACAAAAACACATGAATAATAAGAATTCTATAGTCAATTCTTTGACAAAAGCAGAAAATAAGATTTTCACTGGCTGCAAATATCAAATGTCTATATAAGTAAAAGTAATTCAGCCAGAATTTCTTTTGAAATGTACAACCAATACAATATTGTCTAGAGGAACCAAAAGATTGATATTGGCACACTTTTAATATAACAAATACACCTTAAAGAGGACCTATAAATTTTAGACATCAAACCTTTATTTATGTCCATGAAAACAATTATCATAAAATGCTTCCATAGATTTCCTTTGTTTATCAAAATAATACCTATGTGCCAAACTAAAAATATAGTAAATGGGGAATAGTTAATTAAAATGTTTGCTGATAAAAAATTGCCAATTTTCTCATAACATGTGTAAGGCCAATAGGCATTTGTGCCTCTCTATTCAACTTGCAGTTGCATATCGATGGGTATATGATATGTTATATTGTTTTGTATTGGTTGATTATCACTTGTGGATACCAACATACTGATTTTGGATACTCAATGTGTATATTTGAATATAAACAAATTAAATCATCTAGCATATCATTTTTATGAAAATGGTGAAGTTGAATACATCATATATACATGATTTATCATAAAATAATACATCCAGCCAAGCCAATGAAGTTTTGGAACCCGGGATGGAGCGGATAGCTGGATAGAGGAACTCACTGCTAGGTCAAGGAGTTGCATATATATATATATATATATATATATATATAAAATCTCGCATATCATTTTTATGACAATAGTGAAGTTGAATACATTATATATACATGATTTATCATAAAACAATACATATATATATATATAATCATCTAGCATATTATTTTTATAGAAGTGGTGACAAATCATTTTAACTAATACTAGTCCTTCTCGATCTAAGCTTGACAAAAAAAATGATGAAAAGATCACCTTTTTCTATAGGATATCGTCATAGTTGATCATAAGAAAGAATTATCGCATACATAATGGTAAAGTAATCTTAATGCCATCAAATATGCAAAAGACATTTTTCCCTAAACAAGTCTTGATTGTGTTCGATTTAAAAGGAAAATTTTTGGGTTTAGTCAGGTTAAAAAGCGGGCATGACAGTATGTATGTACACAATTAAAACATAAAATAATACATGTGTGTGTGTGCATATGTACACGATTAAATTGTCTAGTGTATCATTTTAATGAAAATAGTGAAGTTGAATACATCATATATACATGACTTATCATAAAATCGTGAATATATGATGCATTCAACTTCACTATTTTTATAAAAAATGACATGCTAGATGAATTAATTCTGTAATTCCAGATCATTGCATTGATAAATTATTTAATTGAAATAAAAGTGTTGAAATGTGATCGATTTGGTGATTGGTTGATTTTACATTCACTTTGGCTATAGTTATGTATTGAGCAATTGTGCCTAATGTAAGATTGAAGTCTGCAGATACAGGTAAGATCCCAATGGTGGTTAATTGGAGGTATTCACATGGTTTGTCTATTCTATTTACCTATCTAAACCCCATCAGGGTGCAAGGCATGTGATGTGTGAAACCAGTTAGCCCTATCTGACTTGCATGAGATTTTGGATCACCATCATGCTAGCCAGTAACATGTTTGCATTATTGTGTGGTCTCGTTATTTTCTATAGTGTATTTCAGTTATAAGTGAAATCAATTTAAATCGTTTAGTGAAATGTTAGCATGCACGTGAAATGATTAAAAGAGTTTTTCAAAATAATAATATGTTTTTGAATTATTTAAAAAACCAATAAATCTTTATTAAGCTAGGAAAAAAAGATTTAGGGAAATATTGCATTTTAACTTGAAAGATATTTGTATTGCATATGATACAATGATTTGGAAAATATATTACATTCAAAAAAAGGGTGACAAATGACTTAGAAATTATATGCCTATGCTTTGGAAATAATTCTAACTTTAAAAAAGTGAAAATTGGCTTCTAAATCAGATATTTTGGATTGAAAATGGATATTTGTTGGAAATTAGATATTATCCAAGAGTGATTTAGTCAAATGTGAAAAGGATCAAAAGAGAAATGGATGTTAGGGATAGGTTTATATGCAAAAAGGTTTCATTCTATTATAGGATTCTTTTTCCTTATGACCTTTAGGAGAGCCAAAGGAGGAGTAAAGTATTTTTCTTGAAACCCTTCCTTGTTTGCTTGCTTTGGAAGAGGATTGTGAGGTCTTGGAAGTGGATTGAAGTGTGTTAGAAATCTTGTGTGTTGGAGAAGGATTCACCTTGAGTTGCATTGGCTTCATAGAGGTACTTTCAATATTTGTTTTGTTCTATATTTACAATGCAATTTCAAAGAAAGAGAAATATTGTAAACTCTTGTTGTATGAACTAGAAGATTGTATTGGCCCTATTGGGTATTGTCTCAAATCTATTTCAAGCTTCTAATTGGAGTCTTGGCTTAGAAATGATAGTTGTAGGCAAAGTAATAATTTGATATTGTTGTAAGACCATTGGGTAGTTCAGTAATAATTTGATAGTTTGATCTTCTTCTCCTTCTGCTCTCTATCATCCTAATGATGGATCACAGAGTGTGACTCGAAACGTTGATGGAAAAAAAACCAACACAATCAAAGCCAAAAACAACAATTGAATCCAATTATTTTTATTTTGTAGTTAAAGAAATTTGGAAAATATGAATTTCACACCCAAACCCCTGCAAAATGAAAATAAATTAGAAAAGAAGAAAACAACTACGGCAATTGCAGCTATGATGAATTCTCCATTTGAATAAGGTGAGAATGGCATTCACTATTTTTTTGGTATTACAACATACCATTCCACATTTTGAGGAGTCCATATTGGGAGTCATTGGTCAATTGTTGCTAGATAAGTTTCATGGCACTTAGTCCATTATTTTTGTGGGTTGTTGTTGGACAAAAAAAACATGAAAAACAATGAGGTCACACTAGAAGATCTAAAGAGAATTTGGTGCAAAATTCAACTGCACTATTTTGTTTGACAACTGGACAAATGGCAAGGACTGCACATTGTCAACTTCCTAGTGTTCAGGTGGATAGTTGGGGTTCTTGAAGTCAACTGATGCCTTTTGCAAAGCAAAAGAAGTTGAGACTCTATGCTATATGCTAGACGAGGTGCTCGTGAAATGAGTACGGAGAATGTCATCCAAGTTGTGACCAACAATGCAACACCATATGTAGCAATAGGGAGAATTCTTGAGGAAATGAACCATACCATGTTTTGCAACCCTTGTACTACCCATTGCTTTGATTTTTTAATTGAAGATGGAGACAAACTTGGATGGATAAGAATTGTGGTTAAATATGTAATGTCCTCGATTTAGCCCTATGCTCTTCATCTGGGTTTAGCCTATTTCCGAAAATGCGTAGGCTAAGCTGAAGTAGAAATTAGGGTTTCCACTTTCAGATGCATTTTCGAAGGTTTGCATATGTGAGTTTCTAACGCATGTTTGGTGAAGCTTTCTAGGTTTTTGGAGAGCTTCAGGGTGAGTTAACATGCATGTTAAGATAATGACATGCAATTTTGACGGATACCTTGCATGCAAGAAAGGTTTTTGGGTTTTTCTGGGTATTCAGAGACCTCCAGGGTAGTGTGACATACATTTGAATCTAACAACTTTTTCAGGCACTTACTATTTATAGTAAGTCATGATGGCTACCCAGTTTGTGCTCAAAAGGTATTTGGAAAACACTTACTATTTATAGTAAGTCATGGTTATTGCTCAATTGGTGTTCAAATGAAGTTTTGTAAACTTACTATTTATAGCAGTTTGCTATTTTTGGTAAGTCTATTTATAGCAGTATCATTCTAGCAGCAACTCAGTCATTTGCAGTTCACATTTATTTTGGGCAGTGAGGCTGATCAGTTTGGCTTTCTAATGAGTTGAAGTAAACTTACTATTTTGAGCATTTGCTATTTTTAGCAAGTCCATCTGTGGTTTTGGCATCATCATCAATTTGGTTCAGCTCAGCTAATGTCAGTTTGTTATTTTTAGCAATTTATCCATTGCAGTTTGGGCATGGCTCTTGGCTACCTCCTTGGACTGAGTTCCAAACTTAGTCAATTTTTATGTTTTGCAGTTGTACTCCATGCCTAGTCAATGAACTTTAAGTTGTTTTTAAAATGGGGTCATGAAGGGGGACGCCTCATTAATGCACTTTAATATTTTATTAAAGTTTTGTTATTTCTTCAAGTGGGACGACTTGGGAATAATATGAGGAGATTTAATATTTCAAAATGCTTTTTGAAGTGGACGCCTCTTGGAGAAGTTGGAGAGTTTCTTGGTTGGAGGTTACAGTTGATTCATCTCCTCTATTGAAGCTTATTTATTGATGCCTTGCTCATTCATTCTTATGTTGGATTTTGATAGTAAAGTTATGCTGCTGGACTAAATCCAGACCTGGCTAAGGGGGAGCTTAGCAAATCAATCCATCCTTTGGGCCTGAAACTATGGCTTCCTAAATGGTCATTTGAGACTGTACTTCACATAGAGGTGCAATAGAGCTTCAATTTTGATGTTTTCAGACAAGTTGCTACTATATAGCCTGTTATCTAGCTGCTGGCTTATACATGGCTGAAGCGATATTTCACTGATAGCTTCGTCATGGAATTTATTCTCGTTCTGGGTATCTGCTCATGCTATTTGACTATGAAGGGCGACCAGTTGTGAGAAGTTTCAGATTTTATTATTGAAGTTTGGATTTTTAAATGCAAGTCGACCTCCTAGAGGGGCCGTACCATTTTTAGGTTGCATTGGAGTTTGTGCCGACTGTGATTTGCTATTCTTGGTTCGAATTTCTCAATTGGAGATTGGACGCCATGATGAGAGGTTTCCACTAACTGCTAAATGAAGTCTTTCCGGGTTGTGAGTGAAGGGTTACGTCCAATTTGGTGAATTTCTATCTTGCTGGTCTGGTTTTTCTGTATTTACGGTGTCTGATCAGATTGGTTAGATATTGTTTAAATGCTAGTTTGAGCTTCATTTCCATATCATTCCATATTGTAATAGTTAGAGGATTATTACTCTAACCTTTGTGAGATTTTGGAAGCATATCTTTCTTATTTGCAGCTATATTTATTCATTGTAAAGCTGATTAGTAGTACTAACAGCTAATTGTTTAATTGCTGCAAATTAGTTTTGAATTTCACACTCCCACTAGAGAAGTGGTTGAGTTTAATAATCAATCTTTCATTATTGTTAATTTCCCCCCACGAAATAATGGTAGTGAGGAATGTCTTCCCGAATGTATTCCCCTCACTGAATAAGTGGAAGAGAGGATTTCATGGCTGGCTTGCCGCCTTTAAATTTGTGATAATCTCACCCACTGAATAAGTGGAGTATTCCCACTGCTTGTGGATGCCTACTGTTAGCAGATGAATATACTTTCAGTTCAGTTTTTGTTACTAACGATCCCCGAACCATATGCTATCACATCGCCCACTCCGGGATCTTGGTGAACATTCTTGGTGAGGGTTATTTACAAGCTGATTTTGGATTTTGGAGCTAACGCTAATCAATGTTTGGTGCTGGTTTAATTGTGTTAAAACTAAAAAAATTAAGGGGGAATACTACAAAATAAGTGAGAAACATCACCAAATACATCTACAATCACCCTTGAGTTCTTAACTTGATGAGAGAGCAAACCGAAGAACAAAAGCTTGTGCAATCAAAAGCCACACACTTAGACACCAACTTCATCACATTGCAGAGCAATTCAACCTAGTAATGTCTCCTAAGCATTTGTTTGTGAGCACTAGAAGAGTGAAGTCTCTATATTCAAAAGAAGGAAAAAGGGAAAATGGTCACAAAGACTATTTTTGATATGTTTGCCAGGAGCATGAATTAGATCCTCAACATAATATGTTTCATTTACTTTTTATATGTTGTTATTGTTATATTTTATTCATTTTAATTTTAGAAATCCATACTATTTTGTTTTAGGTGATAGAACTTTTGGTTAGGATTCTATGCCTAGTGGATGGGGATAAAAACTGAATGGGTTATTTGTTCAAGGACATGGACAAGGCCAAGGGGACCATCCAACAATACTAAAGATCCAACAAATGAAAATATGAACCCATTTGGCGTATAAGTGATTGAAGGTGGAATAAGCTACTCAATAACACATAGTTGTGTGTATGAAAATTGAAAAGTTTGACTTGACAACCCAAAATTTTGACTCATACTCAGGACTCAAACTCAAGACTCAACAAACTTGGCAAAAAAACATAATTACACAAAAAATTGAAATTAATGCATTTAGAGAACACATAAGTCTTATGATCTTCAATTTTTCATAAATTCAAATATTACATATGTCATATGACCCTCAAATCAATAAATGACAGTTCCATAGTGTCTCAAAATAAGGGGACCAAGGGCTTGGATTTGGGGACAACATGGGGCCAGTTACGAGCAAGGGTTTGGAGGCAGAGTCCCCAACGAGGTTGAATCCACTTTTCTTTAATAAGTAATTGGTCATCTAAACGTTTTTGCTTGTGCTTTTCTTTGTCTAGCAGGTATTGATTTGACTTGCATGTGCTTATATGGAGCCTAGCCTTTGACAAAAAGAATATTCGCCATATGATTCTTTTGTACCCTTTATTGTTTTAGTTCCTTGAAATTTAGAGGGCCTATTTGAAGTTGAGACTTATTACTATGCCAATGCTAGCAAATTCAAATTGGAGCAAAGAATTTTATGTGCACATCAATTTCCAATTTTTCTATTTTAAATACATTGTTGGTGGAGGATGGTATTTACAATTTAGATCATTTTATGCATTTTGTTAGTAAACTTTTTCCGAAAGTTGGGGGAACTACAACACTAATATAGAGGGAAGCTTTGGGGATGATGCACATGATTCGGAAATTTAGATGCTATCTATTGGCTAACCCCCTTGTTTCCTATGGGGGACCTTCAAGCTTTGAAACATTTGGTATGCAAGCCAGTGATTAATAGGTGTGTGGGCCCGTGGTTATTCATGTTGCTAGAACTCACCTTCAAAATCATTTTCAAATCAAGGAATCATCATGCCATTGCAGATCATCAATCCAAAATAAGGTTGGGGCAATTGTGTCATTAAGTCCTAGATATTCAACTATTAACCTATTTCACATTGTTATAATGGGGTCATGGTGTAAAGCCCCAACCTTTACACCAAGACATTAGTAGACAAAACATGGACAAATAATTTTTGTGTTACAATTGCGGCACGCGCATGTCACAACCTCACACTTGCACACACAATGTTGTCAAAACTAAACATCATCGTGACCAACGCACACGCCAACACCACTAAGTGCATAATGGCACAAGGTCAATGAACACCAACACAAATATCACAAGCAAAAGACTTACACAATCACAGGTCAAGTTCACCATGATGACATCGTGAGGAGGTAGAGTTCTCTCTAACTTGGACAATCGGGTCCAAGGCCAATATCTCCATTGCTCATTAAAGAAAAAACAAGATGAGAGCATCATATCATCTCAACCCTCAAATGACAAAGATAGAAGGGACTAAGGAGCCATCTCCCCACCAAGGGAAAGCATCAACATTCATTAACCACTAGGTCTAGGGCAAGAATGACTAGATTTCACAAATCATTTACAAAACTACAAAAGAACACAATAAATCATTCCATCCTGCATTGCAAAGAGGGAGAACACTAATCATGTCATGTACAAGTTGAACTAGAAACATGTAACCTCCCATTCAAACAATTTGACTCTTCAAGCTTCTAGAAAAAAGTTGAGACAAGTTATCAAGATTTGTGAGGTTGTTGGAGAAAGCCAAGCCATGGTAGGCAATTTTCTAAGGATAGAACCTTCATCTTGTGAGAAGGTTTGTACTAAGACCACTGTTTGGAATATCCTCAAGCGTGGTGGCCTTACCCCATTCCTTGAAGCTGTTAGCAGATATGACCCAATGCAATCTTATGAATTTTCCAATTCTTGGAAAAATAGGTCTGTTGTATGTGTGTGGTATCTTTTTCAAGGTTACGGAGGAATTAATCTCTTTGGAAATGAGGCTAAGCATGGAAGGGGTGAAGTTCTAGAAGAACATCAAAAACTAAACCACGAGCATCTAGGGTTACTAGCAATCTTGCATCACCAAAAATATTGCTATTTTATTTTTGTTTATTTTCAATAAAGGCTTAGGGGTTATGAAAATAAATATTTTTAATTTGCAACTTTATAAATTCCCTTGTGGCAAAATTGTTAATGTAAATTTGGTGGAATTATGTTCCGGTAAATGTTTCTAAGCCATAAATGGGGAAATATTCCTTTTGGGCGTCCCATTTCTTGGTGGGGACCACTTGGGGTGCATGTGCTTGCATGTTCAATTGCATGCATTTGCATGTTTGTGCCACAACCTTTGCATGTTATTGCATGTTCGTATTTGGAGCCGTCGGAGCCGCTGAGAATCAATGAAGGTGTCACAGTTGGCCAAAATCATTGGTCAAGAGCTAGGCGTCATATGTGGGTCATATTTGCAATTAAGTATTTTATATTTAATATTTTATTCTCCTCAAAGTGGGGCGTGGGATTTCAAGGTGGTGTAGAGAAGGGGGATTCACTACTCACGAGTTCTCTTCATTCAGAGAGCCTCATAGGGCAAACTGCCCTAAACTACCTCAAGGAACAGCGGCAAGAGTCCCAGAATCAGAAAGAGCAGGTCACAAAGATTTTCTGGATAAACTGACAAGCTCTTGGCCAAAGGACGTCCGCGCAGAATACGGACGACAGCGCGGCGCGCTGGCGTCCAAGAGGCACACTGGCGTCTTATACGGACCAGAAAGTGAGTCTACCGCAGAAAATGACAAAGTGGCTGCTTCTACCCTAATTACTAAGAAATTCCAGAATGTGCGAAGATAACAGAATATAATAGAACTACAATAAAGAGAAGAAAGAAAGAAGATGCTCACAACAATCCAAGTAATGAAGTCTCCAACTAGTAGATATCTTCAATACCTGCATCTGTAAGATCTGGAGAAAGTGTTGGGGCTGTATAGGTGTTTGCCTCAGTCAAACCCCCGTTTTGGTGTTCCCACCTCCACAAACAACTAGATAGAAGGAGAGAATGTAACTGAAATGGAAAAAAGCGTGTGGTGAAAGCAAAACCTGCTTCAGGAGTAGAACCCGTAACACCAAGTATGAGTGATAAAAGCAAACCCCGCTCAAGGAGAACCCTTATCACAAAAGAGGTGAAAAAAGCAATCCCTGCTCAAGGAGGAGAACCCGTATCACAAAGTAAGGATGCAATAGGTAGGGGATATGGAATCCTAGGATGCTCACAAGCATGAGATAATGGAGATAGATATGAAAGCCAAGAGGGCTGCAAAGAGTGTTGTGAGAAAGATAGCAATAGAGAAATGCAAGAGCCAAGACTAATGAGAAGTTAGAAGCTGGAATGAAGCTAGAGCAAAGAAAGAATGGAGCTAGAGAGATTCAGAGAGAGAAAATGAGGTGAAAAGATAACATTTAAAGAGAGAAGAGAAGCAAAGAGAAGCTTCCCAGGCGGTTATAAGGCAACTCAAGCCATTACCACCGACCGAAAGAGGTGACAAGTGGCAAACATGCACGGAAACGATCGTTTGAACGTTGAAACGTTGCAGGACGCTAGCGCGGCGCGCAAACGTCCACGCGACGCGCTAGTGTCCAAAAACATCATGCTACAAAACGACACAAATGGGAAAAGCATGAGGTTCGATGCAAAGCGGAAACACAAGGGTAGCTGCTGAAAAAGAGGTTTTCAAGCATCCCGAGAAGGGAAAAGGGCTGATGCAGGGGCTAAAATGAGCCTACACAAGTGCTAAGGGAGTGGACACTAAAGCGGATACAAGAATGTATGTGAAATTGCGAGGGGTGCAATTTTACGACTATACATTTTGCGCCCACTTTAGCAGGCATATGAATCTATGCTAATATGCACGCTAAAGGAAGTCTATTAAACATAAATAACATCATATGCCAAAAGGATACTGTAGAGGAAGCAAATAACTCTTTGAACTAAAGAAGCATGCCCCTAGTCTGAAGACCTGCAAAACAAATGCATTAGACAAGAAAAACCTGCACCAAACAACAATGTTAGAACATAGAAAGCCACTAAAAGATTTGAGTCAGCAAAGTAAAAGAGACCTTGATGTAAAAGGTTGTCTTAGTACTATGCGTCGTCCCCAAATTAAGAGATAACACACTTAGAAGAATTCTAAAACGAAGAGAAGAAGGGCACATACACAGGATGAAGAAGATGCAGATCCTCGATCCAGTATATACAATTTGAGAAGAAAGAGAATTTAAGAATGTATGCGCCTCAGAGGCCCACAGACCTGCAAGAAAGGTGTCCTCCAAGATCTCTCACATGAAGGAAACCGAGAAAAGTGCCTTACAAACCCGCAAACCTGCAAGGAAGGTGTCCTCCAAGATCTCTCACATGAAGGAAACCCAAAGAAAGCGCCCTACAGACCCGCAGACTTGCAGGGAAGGTGTCCTTCAAGATCTCTTGCACGAAGGAAACCCAAGAAAGTGCCCTACAGACCTGCAAGGAGGTATCCCCCAAGATCTCTCACATGGAGGAAACCCAAAGAAAGTGCCCTACAAACCCGCAGACCTACAAGGGAGTGACCCCCAAGATCTCTCGCATAGAGGAAGCTCAAAGGAAGCGCCCTATAGACCCGCAGATCTGCAGGGAGGTATCCCCCAAGATCTCTCACATGGAGGAAACCCAACGAAAGGGACTCCGCAGAGTCGGAAAGCAGCTTTACAGGCGCACCTGCAAAGCAACATGTCTACCAACAAATAGAACATGCCAGGAAACACAAAGCAGCCACACAGGCAAACAAGCGAACAGTCACGCAGACCGTCAATAAATTGGAAGGCTTTCAAAGGGGTCCCTCGGGAACCCTTCAAAAGAAGAGGGGTCCATTTGAGGGACGCATTGTTTGAAAAGCGAGGTCTAGTCAGGCTGCCCCCAAGCTAGACGTAAATGATTTCACTCAAAAGAAAAGCTTTCAAAGGGGGTCCCTCAGGAACCCTTCAAAAGAGAAAAGGGGTCCACTCAAGGGATGCTTCATTTGAAAGACATAGCAAAGAGAGGAGGTCCTCAAGAAGGACACATATCTCTCAAACAAGTTATCATTGCCCCCAACATACAGGGTTAGAGAACCATGCAAGATACTTAGAACATACAGGATAGAGGTAAACTTCAATATCACTTGTCATGCAAAGAAGAGGCAGGTGCATTAGCAAATAAATGAGTGATGGCATCTGAATCAAGAAGTTGTTGTATTTAATCCTTCAAAGCCTTACATTCACTAGTGGAATGGCTAGGCACTCGATGGTATGCACAAAAAGAATGTTTTCCTTTATCATGCTTATGAAATTTCTTGCATGTAGGAGGACGAAGAGTAATTAAGTGGGTTTTTAGAAGCCGCAACAAAATACGCTCTTGCTTAGATAAAGAATGAGGGGCAGGAAGCAACCCTTTCTCTTGTGGAGAAAAGTTTGACTACTCAAAAGAAGAAGGCATGAAGATAGAAGACAATGGAGGATCTTCATAGAGAGCATTATTCTGGCAACAGGGATCATACTCCTACGGGATCACCATCATCCTTCTTGACAGGACTACCAACATTAACCTCCTTAATATAAGTGTGATCATCTTCCTCAGAAGGGGGATCAACACTAAGAACATTACAATTTGCATTCACCTTATCCCACGATACAGAAGAATGACCATCTTTGATAGCGGGTGTGGATGATGTTATTGGAAGGTCTAAGTGGATCGGATCGACTTTATATTCCCTAATGAAGGAATCTATAAGTCTAGAGAACCCCAATCATCACCAAAACATGCATTTTCTTAAGAAGAGGTAGAAGGAGCACACTTAGGACTCCTTGCTTCAGAAGGATCTTCTTCAGGGACATCTACCTCAAGAGTATCCTTTGTAGTAGGTACTGCTAGAGTAAACATCGACACATCAGAAGACACTGAAGGAATAAGAGTAGGCATAACCGAAACCTGACCGGCAACTGCCATCTCACACAAGTGCATAGCCTCAAGGTCAGCCTTAACTATGACTACTTTATTATTGCAAATGAACTTAATAGATTTATGCAAGGTTGACGGGCCTGCACCGATAGCATGAATCCACGGTCTACCAAGAAGAAGGTAACTTTTTTGACATAACATAAACAAGGGTAGGTACAATAACAGGTCCCAACCTCAAAGGCAAAACTATTGTGCCTAGGGCTTGTCGACCAACATTATTGAACCCACGAATGACAACAGAAGAAGTATTAAGAGAAGATGAATCAATATTAATCTCAGGCAATAGATCAATACTACATACATTGAGCACCAAACTAGCGTCAACGAGAGTACGTCTAATGCCGATGTTATTAATGTTAACTATGACCATTAAAGGATCCGCTTGCTTCTGTACTTCCGAAGGCGGGAGCTCTTGCGGATAGAATGTGATATTCGGCGAATCTGCACGAATATAAGCCATCAACGCATCAACATCCGTCAGCCTAGCGAAAGAAGGCAAGAGGATCTTTTGCAAGGCTTCCTGAAATATACCTTGATAAACTGGAGTAGACTGAAGCAAGTCCCACAGTGAGATCTTAGCCGGAGTAACGCGGAGTTGCTCAACGAGATCGTAATCACTAGGTGTTTTAGTTGTGGGTTTAGGTGCTTGAGGAAGGCTTGGTTGTTTATTCAATTTATTCTCATAAGTATGGGCTACCACTCTATAAGAGGGAGCCTTAGGAAAATCAAGAGAGTCACTATCAAATGGAACACTATCGATAGAACAAATTCTTTTAGGAGGACTAGCTGGAGTCATGTAAATGACTGGTCTCTTAGGCCTTTGAGGGGCAGCAGAGACATAGATTACATTTATAGAATCATCACAACTAGTGGAATAATTATTTGAAGACATATTTTCAACATCGATCCAAACAGGATCAAATGTGGAAGTAGATTCATCATGTGCTAATGCATCATCTCTAAAGGAGAGCGCATCAAAACAAATATGAGATTCATCATTCACAAATGTAACATCTCTAGAGGAGAGTGCATTGGAAGGAATAGGAGATTCATCATTCACAAATGCATCATCTCTAGAAGAGAGTGCATTGGAATGAAGAGAAGGTAGAGTAACATTAAGAAAGGTATCAATGATTTCATCTTCTTGTGACAAAATATCCTCATAAGCCAAAGGATTTTCATGAGAAGGATCAAAGATACCGAGTGGCATAGGCAAAGCCAAGTCACCATCACATGCATGAAATGGAACATCATTAACACTTTGGATAAAATCAGAAACTGAACTAATGAAAGAGGATATTAAATTCATTTTGAAAATAATAAGTTAAATATGATAAATAATGAATAAACAAGTCAGCTGATAACAGAATTAAGAAAAACCGTAAATCCAAATTTTCAAATTTTTTCGGTATTTTCTAGGTTCTAGTAATTTGCACTTTTGGAGGTGTTCGAAGAAGAATTTGAGGTCAGGACTTGCGCCAGTCCCTAAAATTCAGCTGCCAAAAGCAAAATATTTTAGGGACTGAACTAGTCCTCTTGGAGACCTTTCCAATAGTACAAACGGTTCTGAATTCCAAGCACCGAGCCAAAAGTTATGACCCCGCCAAGTAGGGGTAAATAAATTCCTAGTTTTCTGAAAAATACTCTTCACGTCGGGTTCACCAAAATGTAAAGAAGGGGGATTCGCTACTCATGAATTCTCTTCATTCAAAGAGCCTCACGGGGCAAACTGCCCTAAACTACCTCAAGGAACAGCGGCGAGAGTCCTATAATCAAAAAGAGCAGGTCATAGAGATTTTATGGATAAACTGACAAGCTCTCGGCCAAAGGACATTAGCGCAGAATACGAACGACAGCGCAACGCGCTGGCGTCTTGTACGGACTAGAAAGTGAGTCTACCGCAAAAAATGACAAAGTGGCTACTTCTACCCTAATTACTAAGAAATTCCAGAATGTGCAAAGATAACAGAATACAATAGAACTACAATAAAGAGAAGAAGGAAAGAAGATGCTCACAACAATCCAAGTAATGAAGTCTCCAGCTAGTAGATATCTTCAATTCCTGCGTTTGTAAGATCTGGAGAAAGTGTTGGGGTTGTATAGGGGTTTGCCTCAATCAAACCCCTGTTTTGGTGTTCCCACCTCCACAGATAGCCAGATAGAAGGAGAGAGTGTAACTGAAATGGAAAAAAGCATGTGGTGAAAGCAAAACCCGCTTCAGGAGTAGAACCCACACTACCAAGTATGAGTGATAAAAGCAAACCCCGCTCAAGGAGGAGAACCCGTATTACAAAAGAGGTGATAAAAGCAATCCCCGCTCGAGGAGGAGAACCTGTATCACAAAGTAAGGATGCAATAGGTAGGGGATATGGAATCCCAGGATGCTCACAAGCATGAGATAGTGGAGATAGATATGAAAGCCAAGAGGGCTGCAAAGAGTGTTGTGAGAAAGATAGCAATAGAGAAATGCAAGAGCCAAGGCTGATGAGAAGTTAGAAGCTAGAATGAAGCTAGAGCAGAGGAAGAATGGAGCTAGAGAGATTCAGAGAGAGCAAATGAGGTGAAAAGATAGCATTTAAAGAGAGAAGAGAAGCAAATAGAAGCTTCCCGGGCGGTTACAAGGAAACTCGAGCCGTTACCACCGACCAAAGGAGGTGACAGGTGGAAAACATGCACGGAAACGGTCGTTTGAACGTTGAAACGTCACAGGACGCTAGCGCAGTGCGCAAACGTCCGCGCGACGCGCTAATGTCCAAACACATCATGCTACAAAACGACATGAACAGGAAAAGCATGAGATTCGATGCAAAGCGGACACACAAAGGTAGCTGCTGAAAAGGGGTTTTCAAGCATCCCGAGAAGGGAAAAAGGTTGATGCAAGGGCTAAAATGAGCCTACACAAGTACTAATGGAGTGGACACTAAAGCGGATACAAGAATGTATGTGAAATTGCGAGGGGTGCAATTTTACGACTATACAGGTGGTAATTTAAGGTTGTTTTGGGAAACCGATAATGGTTTTCTCCTCACACATTCTCTATGATGCTTGTTCATTTGAAGAAAGGGGCTTTTGGAGAAGTTGTGGTTGTATACCCAAATGTTGTTGGAATGAAGCCAAAATGTTGAAGACATTATGTTGCAAATTTTTGTATGCCCAGATTGTAGGGAAGCATATAAGCTTCAATTTGATGTAATCATTTTATCATTTAAGCAAATCGAATGTTGTCGATTTTCTTTCTTTAAATCTGAAATTTAAAGGCATATTGCAGCCACCTTGCAAGTCTCTTTGTGTGTGTTTGATTTCAATTTTGAAGGGAAAGTTTCCCTTTTCATCAAAAACCAAGATCGTCAACACATGGATGCATTCCTCAAGCAAGAAGAGAAGGTCTCAAGATTTCAAAACAGCTTCAAATGTGAGAACTTACCCATGTCGCAATTGGAGGTGGTTGAAGTGATTATGAGATACTTTACCCTTTAAGGTAGGTAAAAATGCATCTATTCATATCATTTCCCTATGTTGAACCACCTAAGGCATAACAAGAAAAGGAGCTTCCCCTTCTTTTTGTTTTGTTCCTTGGAGGATTTTGTGTTAGATGTGATTTTGGGAAAATTTGTAACAAACTTTCAAATCTACAGTTTAAGAACGGTAACTAACTACCAAATTCAGCTGAAGTGTAACTAACTAGTTTTTCTTACAAGAGTTTTCTTTGCAATAACGAACAGGAAAGATTCTCATTTTACATGCCTGGTTACGCAGGACAGATTCTCATTGTATTTATTAATAATGATTTAGCAAATTAAAAGATTCTCATTTTACATGCCTGGTTACACAGGACTAAAGCTCAAAGAATCTCCTGACTCTTCCCTCCCACGAACTAGACAAAAGCGACAATGCTTTCGAGGTCCTTTACTGACCAGAAGATATTCAGAGACAGTGTACTCTAGAGATCAAAAGTTATTCCCCACCTGAAACTAGAGAGTGTCGAACAAAATGATCATCCCCCCCCCACGCTATGCTTGACAAAAAATATAAACCAAAGAATGCCCACCTAAAAAGAATGCGAGAGAGAAGAAGAGAGTGACGTAAAGAAGAAAGCCATCCTATAAACCTAAGTGAGCCAAGATTCCCAAGAACGAGTGACTACATGAATTCCTTCTTGGGCGTTACATCCAGACTCGGAGAACAAGGTGGCGATGGACTACTACCTCCAAACTTTAACGGCCCTTTAACAACTCAAAATTGCGACTTAGAGATTACATTATTACCCGCTTAAATATTTTAATTTAATTTCTTTCCCAAGGTGCACTTAAGGCTAAATACATGACTTTTAAAAGGAAACGATGATGTTCATTTAAAGTTGACTTGTTTTAAAACTATCTAATTAAGTGAGATATAACTCAAGGTTATGACTTCAATGTAGCCACCTTACACCAACTCGTGACTTGGTGGTAATTTGATCCTTTATAGACTACGACCTCTCCTTGATGATATTCCCCTTTCCCTTGAGGTGTTGGCAATCCTGCAACCACTTGACAAAGAAATAGGGTTAGGCCGTTCTCGGTATCATTTTTAAAATAAAAGCTCATCAACACATTCACTATATACATATATAAGGAAATCATTCATAATTGCAGTTATATCAAATAAATTAAAAATTATTTTCCCAATTTTCACATTCTCATGAAAGGTAGTTAATCACAACTAACATAACGACCATAATTTCATTGCCATAATCTTGTTCAAGACAAAAGGGATGTAACAAAATCCCAACTACCCTTGCACCAAGTCCTCGTCTACTGTACCTATAGATATGAGCAAGCAAAAACACTTACCCCTTTGTTCATCCCCAAGATTATCAACCCTACCCTGGTTTAGCCAAAAGAGAAGAAGAAAAATTTTGTTCATAAAGGTGATGTCATGGATTCCCATCCCCTCTAGCACCCCAAGGTTGTGATCCTAGACAAACCCAACCTTGACTGTGTGGTTAAAATCCTTGTGTCCCTCACCAAGCTGCATTCAACTCCGGTCTCCACTACTCCTAGTCCCCCTATCCACAAACCCCTACAAGTTGATAAGAGGAATTTATTTTGGAGGAAGGCCCCTCTACCAACCCCCCTTCCATCCATAGCCCTCTTGTCAAGCACACTATGACCAAGCACCCAAGATATAGGTTCAAGTGGGATCATCTTGCCCCCAAGACTGGAAACCCATCTGAAGAAGGGACCGTACTTGAAGACTCTAGGGCTCCCCCATGCCACCCTACTATTCAAGAAGAGGCGAATTGTTCTAATTGCAAAAATATGAAAGTTGTTGTGGACAATTTATAGGATAGTCTCAACCTTCACAATAGTGTAATTAAATAGTTCATTGCCTTGCTCCAAAACACTAGGTTGAGAATGCAAGAGATGGAGATGAAGATGTTCAACCAGGCCAAGAAAAAACTTCAAACCCAAGTGGATAAAAACATGGTAGGAAGTGAAAAAATTATCTACCACCTTCCAATGTTGGGACAACTTGAAGTTGAAGTTCCACACCCTATAGAAGAATCAAGAAGAACTGAACAAGAACCTATCCCAGTTGTTGATTTCAACAAGCAGACCATAAAAAACTCAACTACTAGTCTTTGTCTCACAAAATGAACTTCAAAAACAATAAAGGGATTCTATATAGGAGGGCCTAGCCAAGAGAACCAAAGCCAAGACCAAAACACGAAGAGGAAAAACCATCGCTATTGAAGAGAACCGCTTAGAGGTTTCTCTAATCGATCAAATTAATTTTCTCACCAAAAAATGGCAAGCTACCAATGGGCTTCAAAAACTGGCTAATAACAAATAGGTGTTTTCTTTTGCTATGGTGTTGTTGTTCCTCTACACTTTGCTTGTACCTACTATTCAGTTTGTTTTACTAGACCCATATATCATGGTACTCATTCCATTTGCCTAATGGCTATTATGTCTTTGTAAAAGGGTTTAGGCCCTTTCAAAACCTGTTTTTATCTAATTCAAAAACAAACCATTTTATCATTAAAGATGACAATAAAGGACATCAATACCTTTCCAACAAGGTAAATAAGTCCTACCCAACATTGATTTTTAGTATTTAACCACACATACAATTTAGATTAAATTGTTCATAATTCATTGAAAACATATCATTTTTCCAACTTCTAATATGCAACAAAAAGAGGAAGTCATAATCTACAAAAACCTTTTAGCATTTTCCAAAATTCACAATAGATAAGAAATTATAGAGAAAATGGTGAAAACTACACTACCCTACCCAAAAATGTCCCTTTTAGATTTCTTGAGGTTGCCCCTAGTAGAACAAGTGGCTCAAAAATCACTCTTGTTGCTAGGGCAAGTTGCCCCTAGCAAAACAGGTGACTCACAATCAATGGAAAGATTTGGTATGAACAACGAGCTTCCCAAAGACCTTGAAATTTGTTCCAAAGAACTATGAAGGGTCCCACTACAAGCCTGAAACCATCCTACACACTCAACACTAACATCCCATACAAGAAACAAGGCACAAAACTCCAAAATAAGCAAATGCCATCCTCACCTTATGATGCTTATCTTGGTCCCACAAAGTACCTTCAAGTAAAGGTCACACACCAAGAGCATTACAAGGAAAAACGAACCCCTATGACTATGTATGAGTAAAAATATTTTCAATAATGAGCCTCATATCCATGGGTGAAAACAAGAGCCCATTACATTAGTCTTTGATTCAAGAGGAGAATTCATCATAGCTGCAATTGCATCAATTATCTTCTTTTCTAATTTCTTCTCCTCATACAAGAGGTTTTGTAATCTTATTTGAATAGAACATTTTGCTCTAGCCAGTTTATAAGTGTAGATTTGTTTATTTTATGTGGGCATTTCAGATCTAAGTATTTTGTATGAATGCTTTGTTTGATTTGCATTGCATTATTCCTAATCTAAGCAATTTATATGAAAGTTTTAGTGAGGGTTCATTACAAAGACAGCCTTTATCTTTTATATAATCTTCGGTTATACTAAAATATAAAGTTGCACATCTCATTTAGGGACTCAGGCAAGGTGATATTGATGATATATGAGATGATTGAGGCCTCCTCTCAACCTCAATCCACAATAATTGCACAACACCATTCATGCATCTAGATCCAGTGTGCCATTCCTCCACACAAGGTCCCTAACCTTGCCGCCACCATCGTTACCTACAAATTCCATCTCTATTTGTAAATTTGAAAACACTAGCAAAAAAAAAGTTCAAACAAAATTGTAAACCCTAGCTCTAAAAGAAAGAAGAATTGTGAAAAAAATGCAATATTGAAACCCTAGAAGTGCTAGAACAGAACAAAAATGAAGTTAATAAAAAGCAAAAAAGAGTTGCATACCTTTCAAAGTTGCTCAACAAATCCACCAAATTGGGTGAAGATGCCTCCAAATGAAATCAACAACAAAAGCATGTCATAAATATCTACGAAAAAATGCCGCCCACATAGACCTTTTAGAAGCATGCTTCATCGTATCAACACCCAACTCAAAAGCAAGGCTCCTCAAAACCATGGCCACTAGAGCTTTTCAAAGTTGTGATGATGAGCATATTGAGTAGGTAAAATAATGGTTATAAAGGTAAGATATTGGGAAAAAAACACATTGTAGATGATGTATCAACATTACTTGTGGCTTTCCTTCCCTACATTGAGAGTATCTCCAAAAAGATATCAAGAAACGTGAAGAAAAAGGGCATAAATTTTACCTATCTTCCTAACAATATGTAATGTCCCCATTTTCAGGTTCTCCAGCAATGCAATTGTCGCTGACCTTTTGGGTTCGTGTCAGCATGTTCTGAGGAGTAAATTGAGGTTACCAGTGAGCTTTTGTGGGTTTTTCTAGGTTTTTTCTAGCAAAATGGCTATTTTTAGCAATGGCTATTTTTAGTAAGTTCCAATTGGGCTCCAATTTGGTTGGATTGGGGGATTGGACTCACTATTTTTAGCATATTGCTACTTTTAGTAAGTGTTATTTTTAGCACTTAGTCTGGCCTCTATTCCTCTTTCAGTCAATACAGTGCTTTCCAGTTATGGCCTTGGTGAGTTCTAATGGTGGATGGATTAATATTTGATTATTATCACTTAAGTTTTATAATGTTGCTTTATAACTTAAGTGAGGGGGGCGTGGGTTCATGAAGTGTACCCCTTGGCCTGGTAAGGTGACATTTTTAAAAGAGGATCAATGTTTCTCCTTGTGTGGCACCTAAAAGGGAGGTTATTTATCATTTTTTAAGGCTATTGTTATGCCTCATAAGGTGGGACACCCAGTTGGGACTTAAATGTTAAAAAAAAATTAAAATGAAAAGTGAAATTTTGGAGGCAAAAAGTTGGACGCCCCTCTTGGGGTAATTTCATGTCATTTCATAAAGTGAAATGAGAGGAAAAAATATTCAAATTCAAATTCAAGTTGCCATAATTCTTCCCTCACTTTATAAAGATGAGTTTGAGCTCTCATTTGGTTATGGATGATTTGACAACTTAAGGAGATGCTGCTGGAATGAGCTCAGGGAGTTCTTCTTGCTGGTTGAGGATGAAAACCCTCTTCTCTATTGTTGGTTTTGGTGGTGAAATATGCACCCTAGCTGGTTGGAGTGATTCTACCTCAGGAATCACCACTGTATTTCATGATTGCAGATTTAGGGTTTCAAGAAAAAAAAGAAAATGTTCAAAAGGTATTTTGAAGTGAATGATTTTTGGAGGTGTTGGTGATGAATTTTTAATGCTGTTTTGAAGTGTTATGGTGGAGTTTTGTTGGGTTTTCAGACCTGGACCGTACCTCTGCAAGTACAGGCCATACCTCCCTATTTGACATATACTGATCAAGGTTTGGAGTTGTGCTTTTGGGTATTTTTCTGTTGATTTCCCTAGGCTGGGCAACCATATTGGGAGAGATTTCCAGAGCTTAAAGAAATGTTTTATTTTTATAGAGCAAAATTGCCCTAACCAGGCCATACTAGCGGATGGAGTTTGGTGCGGTAAATCAGTTTCCAGGGGTTGTTTGTGGCTGCAAAACCAATTCTAGGGAGGTGCCTAAGAGAGTGAAAATGATTCCAGGTGTTAGAATGCAGTTTTGAGTGCTCAGACAATTAAAAAGAATTAATTTCCTAGTCGCCCCTGTATTTTCCAGTCACTGTGTTTAGCTACAGCAGGTCTGTATTGTTTAACAGTGGCCTAGATAAAGCTATGGATCATTGTTCAAGAGCAGAATAACAGGTTAGCATGGGTTAATAATGGTTAGCAGCAGGTTCAAGGAATTTTGAAGGTCTAAAACTCACTTCTTTGGCAATCAGCAATACCCAGTTTCCAATTGCAGACCTGTAACAGCTCACTAACAGTTTGGTAGCGCTCAGTTTTGTATCTGCAGACCTTCATTAGCAGTTTCCTTGGTTTTTTTCTAAATCTGGGTGATAGTTGAAGTGTCCACACATTGTTATGTGTTTGAAAGAGCCCCTAATGCTGAGTATGCTGTTGTAAGGTGATGTTAAAAGCCAAAGGTTCTGTAATCAGCTACAGCCAGCCTATAGCTATCTGTAATCTTGCATTGAAGTATTTTTTATTCATGTTTACACTTGATTCAGTTTATGTAATAAGACTTCCTATGTCAAGTGTGATCATTCAATGAGGTATGAACAATAGATGCTAAGCTATACTCCATTGCATCAACGTGTTATGACAGCCTATTGTTAATTTGCAATTCTTATCAAAGTTATGACTGATAATAATTATTGGCATTACCATATGTTGGGTTTTGTTGTGAATCACATTGGTTAGAAAATTTAAAAAAAAATCAGGGGTGCTCATTACATAATAAGCTGAGGAAATAGATCAAATCTTCCAAGGATAATTTGGAACCAACCCAAGAATTTGGCAATCACCAAATTGATTGTTTGTTTGTTCCATTTGTAAAAGGATTGAACAGCAAGATGATAATATAGAGCAAGATCATTTTTTCAAGTTCACTTTGGCAAAGCACTTATTAAATACCAAACGTCATTTTGTAGTGCAAAAGCAAAGGTTATGGCAATTGAGGAGCACTATTTCAAAAGTCAAACAAGGGAAGTTGTTGAGAATAGCTCTAAATAGGGATGAAAGATTGGGTCTAAGCCAATCATTAATGATAACAAACAACCATCTTCCAAAAGGATAGTGGCACCTAATTGTTGTGAAATGGCATATTAATCCAATTATTTGCTAGTAATGGCTATTTCATTTAGTATTTACAACATTTGTGAAGTTGTTAAAATTAATTAATGAGCTTATCAGCTAATTTTTTGTATTTAATTGTTTTATCTCCCCAAAATGCATCAATGCACTTCATTGGAGTTGTCTATATAAGGATCACTAGCCTACAATTTGTACATGTCTTTTTCAAACTAATGATGCATCACAAAGTGTGATCCAAAAGGTTGATATAAAAAATTGCAACATGGTTTTTCTAGGTGCTTGTTTTCTTAATTGGGAAGTCTTTCAATATACAATGAAATATTGCCTTTATCCCCTTGTGTATAAAGAGGAGCTATTGGCAAATTGCCCATCTTCATTTGGCATTTGGTCACACACTTGCCTCTTCATCAAGTTAGAGATGCAAAACATTGATAAGGCCCATCAAATCAAGTTTGTCTCAATCATAGTAACAGGCATCTGCAAAAAAACCCGATTAATCACGATTTTTTAAAAATCTGCAGGTTGGACGATTTTTTCCCCGATTTTTTGAAAAAATCTTTGACCTTTTGGTCAACAATTTTTTCCCATTTAAAATTGCAAAATCACCAAAAAACATGTTTAAAACCTACAAAAAAATGTGAATAAAATCGTGCTGATTTTCATGCAGAAAAAAAATGAGGAGACTATAGCTTGTTGCTTACAATTAGATTTTTTCCAAGCATCCATAGCCTGTTCGAAAGCACCTGTTTTAGGCTTTTAGCCATAGCAGCAAGGCAGTGAACTGTTTGATAAAATGCTTTGGTAGACATGAATGAAAAATGTCGTAGCATAGACAAGGCAGTGAATTGTTTGAAAAAATGCCTCAAAAAAATGTGGTCTCATGGTGATGATTGTCACGGCATTCCATCACCATGAGACCACATTTTTTTGAGGCATTTTTTCAAACAGTTCACTGCCTTGTCTATGCTATTGCTTACTATTATGCTTTGATAAATTTTTTCCAAGCATCCATAGCTTGTTCAAAAGCACTTGTTTTAGGCTTTTAGCCATAGCAGCAAGGCAGTGAACTGTTTGATAAAATGCTTTGGTAGACATGTATGAAAAATGTGGTAGCATAGACAAGGTAGTGAATTGTTTGAAAAAATGCCTAAAAGAAATGCAGTCTCATAGTGATGATTGTCACAGCATTCCATCACCATGAGACCACATTTTTTTGAGGCATTTTTTCAAACAGTTCACTGTCTTGTCTATGCTATTGCTTACTATTATGCTTTGACAGATTTTTTCCAAACATCCATAGCTTGTTCGAAAGCACCTGTTTTAGGCTTTTAGCCATAGCAGTAAGACAGTGAACTGTTTGATAAAATGCTCTGGCAGATAGGTATGAAAAATGTTGTACCATAGAAAAGGCAATGAACTGTTTGAAAAGATGCCTCAAAGAAATAAGTTCTCATGGTGATGGAATGCAATGTCAATCCATCGCCATAGGCATTCATCATGGCATTCCATCACCATGAGAACACATTTCTTTGAAACATCTTTTCAAACAGTTCACTGCCTTTTCTATGGCTTGTCATGGCATTCCATCACCATGAGACCACATTTCTTCAAGGCATTTATTCAAACAGTTCACTGCCTTGTCTATGCTATTGCTTACTATTATGCTTCGATAGATTTTTTCCAAACATCCATAGCTTGTTTGAAACTGTTTTAGGCTTTTAGCCATAGCAGCAAAGCAGTGAACTGTTTGATAAAATGCTTTGGTAGACATGAGTATGAAAAATGTCATAGCATAGACAAGGCAGTGAACTGTTTGAAAAAATGACTCAAAGAAATGTGGTCTCATGGAATGCCATGACAAGCTAATGCAATTGGCAGCTGCTCCTAGTTATTAGTTATGCAATGTGAAGTAATTGCATAATTGCTTAGGTTGACTTTGTAAAAAACTATATTGTAATTGAAATTTTGTCATCTATCAACATCTAGTTATTAGTTATGCAATGTGAAGTAATGCTTTGAGTTTGAAAGATGTGCAATGCAATGATTGTAATCAGCGATATGAATATAACCTACAAAAATCTATTTTCTACATTTCATTAGTTAAACTCTTTATTTTATTTGCTCTCTATATCTCTATGCTATGGAAATGCTTTTCAATTTTTAAAAAAAAAAATTATCTCTTGTTCTACAATTTTTTATGTTTTTTTTTTTTTAAATCCAATTTTTTCCCGATTTTTTCAAGATTTTTTCCAGATTTTTTCAAAAAATCTTATACTTTTGGTTTGCCGATTTATTCCCCAAAAGATTTTTGTTGCTATGGGACTCTCAATGTCACTTTCACAATTCTAGAAAGTGTTTGTGCTTTTAACCATCACTTCAATGGTGTATGCTTTCAAAATTTATCTAAAGGGGGAAGCTAAGCAGCAAAAGAAACCTCCAAAGCTAATCGAGGTTTTGTAATCTCAAAAGAAGAGCTTCTTTTTTGCTCCTATTAGCTCATCTATGAAAAATGGAAATTCTTCAAGAGCAGCTCCAATAAGAACCTAGCAATAGAGATAAGTATTGTGCTTATCATAAAAACAACCATTCTACAAACTAATTTTATTTCCTCAAATCAAAGAAGGCAAAGGCCCTTCTAGCTGAGAAGAAATCACAAATTGGGGATTCACAAATTCAAATATCCAATCCAAACACTCATAATCCTCAATTCATTCTCGTCTTAATGACTAAACTTCAATTTCTAACGACATAGCATTCATGTCTAGACCAATAGGTACGGGTTAAGGAGGGACTATCAACACTCATGTCTCAATAGTAATCTACAAACTATGAATGGACTTTCTAGAAGGTTATCCAAAAATAGATGATCTGAAAATAGCGTCCAAAAAGAGCCTCCTCTAAATATGCTTATTTTCCTCAAAATGATGACATCTAAAATAGTGCAAATTATTTATAGCACAAGCTAAAAATAAATCATTTCAATAGGCGACTCTATAGGATCTTGATGAAACTCATGTAAAACCCTCTAACAAAATTCTGAAACACTAACAATTCCTCTATTCATGCCACGACCTTTATTCTGTTGATCTTGCATCAAACCCTAGCTCTTGTCACCAATGTACTTCTATAATCTATTCTTGGTCATATCTGCAAACTTCATAGCTCCCCAACTCATGAAAATATCCTTTGAAAAAACAAACCACAGACTTTGAAACTCTTTAAATGAATTGAGGTAGGGATAACCTATCAACTTTTTCCGTCAAATCTCTACCTTTACATTGAAGATCTGCTGACTGTGAATGTCCTGACTCTGCTGATATTTATTTGCTTGGAAACTTTGGAATAATATATCCAAATTGTGAGCAATGAGGTCAAACAGACAAGGTTTTGAAAAATAAGGAATGAATGTCAACGAAAAACCCAAGGTGCGGCCTTTGTTTGAAAGTCTGAATTTTCTGAGTTAAATCCTTGTTGAATATGAAAACCCTGCCATAACAAACATTTTTGGTAGAGATATTAATGGCGATTCACAGAAATCAGGCACATTTCTCTGATACTACAATGGTTGCTGATGAAGGTTAAGACAGATTTTGCTCTTGTAAGTCATTTAAATATGATCATCCTGATGTTAAAATTTCACTGTTATGACTGAGTTCCCTGCAAACAGGACAAATCTACTCCTGATATCACTGTTATGGCAGAATTTGACTGTCAAAAGAACTTGATGCTGCTCTATCCACCAAAATGACTGCCGAATGCTGCTGTCCACTACTCGGAAGTCACTACCAGTCTGGAACAATTGCTGCTGATTCAATATTCGCATTCTATTGTTTCTGATATGCTGGTATGAACAACTCATTGGCAAATTTGCTGATGAGGTACAGGGGATTCTATGCCTTATTTAAAGCCTAAACCTCATTTCATCTTTTGTACCCTTTCTGCTCTTTATACCTTGCTTCCTCTTTGACTGTTGATTCTTCTATAAAAATGCATTGCTGTTTGTGTTGCTGGTCACCACTCTATTTACATCAGATTCTACTTGAGTCTTTGAAAAGCCATGATTGTTGGGAATGGGCGCCCTCTCCTATATATAAAACCTATCCTCAATTAGTCCAGTCAGCCATACTTAGGTAGGGGCCTCTAAGTAATAAACTCGGACCCTTTTACTAATACCAGTTAGCATCCATATATAGGCACATGCCTATATGAGGGTTTCCTTGCCTTATTTTTTAATGCCAATCAGCCTTTGTCAAGCATGCACTCATATATAGAGTTTTGAACTTGAAATTTGAAATGTTATTTTGCTTTGTCAAGCATGCACTTGTCAATGCAATTTTGAACTTGAAATTGAAACGCAATTTTTGCTTATGAGTCATGTGCTTATATGTGTGAATTCAATCCTTGATTTGAAATATCGATTTGCCTTATAAGGCAAGTGCTCAACACTTTAATTGCATGCATCAAACTTGAAAGTCCATTATCCCTTTTATAGGCACACGCCCATATAAGGGTTTTAATAACATGATTTGAATGCTAATTTTCCTTTACATAGGCGTGTGCCTGTGAATGCAATTTGTTATTTTAACTTGAAACTTCACTATCCATTTAATAGATGTGCGCCTATATGAGGGATTTCCAATTTTGACATCCTTCATTTGTTTTCCTTTACCGAATGCACACTCCATAGTGTAATTGCAGCTGTTAGGTATTGTGATTTTGAATCCTACTTTGTCTGGCACATGCCTATTAATCAGATTACAGCAAACTTGACACTAAAAGTTATTTTCCCTTTATCAAGTGTGTGCTTGTTGTTAAATTACAAAGATCAGATTATATGCACAAAAATTTAATTGAAATCAGACACAATAACACAGCAGATACCCTGGGAAAACCCTCCTCTTGAGGGAGAAAAACCCAACACCAATATATCTCTTATATATATAAAACTTGAAGAGAACACTTGTACAATTTAAGCCAATGAGAGAGGCCAGAATAAGTATCAATGAATGATAGAATCACAGATTCTATTATATCAATCTGCTATCTCAGAACTGAGTACTTCAACAATGATCCCACTTTACAAATGATAACTTCACACTGCTCCTTCTAATGAATTCGCACTTGATATAAGACAATGATCGAATTGAACTGAAAAATAAGTGAATGAAGTGAACTTAATGAATATATATACATGAGAGGGAGAGAGAGACGCATCCTTTCATTTAATCTCAAGGTCGGCCTCCAAGAAGAATCGCGTCCAAAGGAAGTGGGTCCGCATCATAAGAACTCGTGCCTTTTCATTAAAAACAAAGACGTGCCTTTTTAACATATAATTAGCACCTTATAAATATTCGCGCCTCTTCAAGATAAACATCTCATATAAATTAAATAGCATTAAGCTATTATTTAATTTTATTTCAAATGATGATGTCGCTGGAATAATACTCCTGACACTGCATTAAGAACATCAACACTTGTATATAGCATCTACACATTGTTTTGTGAAAACTAAGCAGCCTTTTTTGTTGGACATGCACCTGTATATGCTTCAAGTTCCTCATATCAAACTTTGCTATCTCCTTTGTATCGGCAAATGCCCCTATAATCTGGTTGCGACCTTTACTTGAAACCTTTGTTCTCATTTTGTGGCACTCTCCTTGAAATATGTTTGCAATCCTTCAAAGGAGAAAGCTTCTTTTATGTTTATAAGCATACCTTTCTATACAATTGCAAGCTTCCCAAAGCCTCAAAAACCTGTTGAATGATGAATCAAGCACACTCCAGCCTTCTACAATTGTGGTTTCCAACTAGTGACATGCCTCTCTACAGAAAAATTTATCTGGATCAATGCCTTAACAAATCCCCCTGATATCTTCACCAATTGGAACCCCGTTGTTATCCCTGATAGATGCATTTAAGAATTTCCTTTCATCAGTCATGCAAGATCACAAAAGAAGAAATGCAAGATAGACAAGCAGGGAAAAGTCTGAAAACATTACTCTTGGCTTGAGGGAAAAACAAGAAATTAGCTTGACTCATCACAATATGAAAATTTGCATATGGGAACAACATAATATCACTTGAATCGATTGTTGTGATTTGATTGTTGGAGGATCTTACCTTTACAACCCCAAGGTTGTCTTTGATAGATAGATTAAGACCCCCTAACTCTACAAGGATGATAGAGTGCATAAACTTGTCTCTTCTTCCATTATTCCTTTGCTCTTTAGTAGGTGAGTAATTAAAAATGTCATTTGCATAAGTTTCTTACATTTTTTATCATTTGGGAAGAAAATGAAAATAATATTGGCAAGTTCCACCCCAAGAAATCAAATTTCTTGTTGATGTGTATTCTGAAATTTTTGAAGAGAGTCCTTTGAGGTTCATTCAATATTGTATTGATGTTGTACAATGTTTTAAGTTGCCCAATTGCCAGCCTTACATCACTAAACCCATAATGAATGATAACATAAAGCGCAAAGGCAAGAAATTGTTTAAACCAAGCAATATATAATCTAACACTTCTCATAGATATCTTACTATTGTACTCACAATGAAAAACATTATGAGAGACACTTTTCCATTGCTTATTGTGCTTCAACAAAATCATTGTGACAAATTGCTGCCCACTTAATAGGATCAATAATGTTTGAACCTACCTCATGTTGATTTTTATAAGATCAGATTTAGTGCACAGAAAATAATTCAAAATCAGAGGCAATAACACAGCAGTTACCCTGGGAAAACCCTCCTCTTGAGGGAGAAAAACCCAGCAACAAAGATCTCTCTTATATATAAAATAATGGCAATAAGTCTCTTTACAAAGAGGCCACACAAGGCCAAAATCAGAACCAGCAATGGCTGTAGAACAATCAAATAGTCTGCTCTTACTTGATCTCTGATCTGCACTTACAAAAAAAAACGCAATCTGCTCTTGGAGAAAATTCGCATTTCTTCCTTGAAGAGTTCGCACTTATTAGCTTTTGACCAAGTTCGCAACCTGAACTTTGATGTTACGCAATCTGCTCACAATGAGTTCGTCCTTGCAAATAATTCATACAAGATGATATGTTGCACCTTTTGATGTTTGCCATGTATGTATTTCGCTCTGTATATATTTTGCTCTGTATATATCTCCTTTGTAAGATGTCCGCACTTGACCAGATTGAACTTTATGTGAATAGCTGAACTGCACTGGATGGTACGCACTATATGAAGTTCGCTGATTACAATAACCGAACTCTACTGGCTTGTTACAATGGGCGAGACAAGGTGTATATATATATATCTTAGTGAGGTCGCACCTCTTTGCTTATCAAGGTCGGCCAGAGTAAATGTCAATTACAATTTAATAATGTCGGCCTCAACATAAACATAAACAATATAACATATGTCGGCCTTGGTAAATATTAGATATCTTCTAATAAGAATTAATTCGAATTCTTTTATGTCGGCCTCAATATGAAGTGAGAATAAAACAAAACAATGAATATAAATTGAATAGCCAATGGCTATTATTCAATTTTTGTCTTCCACGAAAGAGCTGAGCTGGAAGGAACTACCGAAGCTGCTATAACATTAACACTCCCTCTCAGCTAGGGAGAGAACTTCCAGCTGCATAATATGAATCATCTCCAAATGAGGTCCATCTGCCATCATTGCCTGTAATCAGATATAAAGAGAGAAATATCACCTCAATGTGATATCAACCATCACATGGTTAAGTACTAGTGTTCATCACTTGCGTGATGTTGTCACCTCAACGTGACTTTCACCATGGCTCTCCCAGAGGGTGAAACACAAGTACAAGAAGACCATCACGGACTCTCTCACGTGATGTTGTCATGGAGTCACACACATGACATCCACCATGACTCAGCTCAGAGGGTGGAAACGAGGGCTTTCACCTCAAATTCTTCCGTCACAGAAGAAAGTGCAATAGCAAGTACAAGTGTTCATCACTTGCGTGATGTTGTCACCTCAAGTGACTTTCACCATGACTCTCGAGGGTGAAACACAAGTACAAGATATGTCATGGAGTCGCACACATGACATCCACCATGACTCTCTCAGAGGGTGGAAACAAGGGCTTTCACCTCAAATTCTTCGTCCAGAAGAAAATGCATTAACAAGGGATTTCACCTCGAACTTCTCTCCCGCAGAGAAGAACTCATTAAACAAGCTCCGCGTCTGAGACTCAGTCGATCAAGGCTGGATTCTCCACCATACCAAGCTTGTCGAAAGTATACAAACTTTATCTGGCGAGGCTTGGTGAGAATATGCCATCGCTCAGTGCTAATGTACCTCAACTGTCTGCCTTAGCGGTACCATATCTACGATATAGTGGTACTTGATCTCAACATGCTTGAATCATAGGGATTGTGAAGGCTTCACACAACTTTGATTGCCTAGGCAATCACGCCAAACTTTGAAGCCACCTTTGCTTCCCAAGTTGCCATGCAAGCTGCAATGTACTCCCTCTGCTGCTCAATGCTGAAGACGCTTCTGCTACACCGAAATCATAGAACCCAAAGCGGAAGTAACGCGAGGTGCTCTTCGATCTATGACACAACTTCCAATCAGAGTCGGTGAAACCAAGTAACTCCAAGTCTGCATCTGAAGTAAACTTCAACCCATATCCAACTGTGCCACGCAAGTATCTCAGGATATGTTTAGCTGCAACAAGTTTACCATCTTCTTCAGGCTCAGCAGGCTCCCTCTGAATCTTCAAGCACTTGCATCAACCTTCTGACCTCTTCGTCCAAGATTGCCTGCAATACTTTGACTTAGATAAATGTTTTTCAGTGCACACCTTTGGTACTGAATAGAGTTCAGAATAGTCCTCCTTGGCCTCATCTCAGATCTCTTATTCTGAATAGGTTTGCCGAGCTACCAATGACAAATCCAGATGACAGTCTTTGAGCAATTCTGATCTCAGCAACTGAAAGGATCTTCTAAGGATTTAGCATCTAGCTTTGCAATACAGTAATCTTCACTTCTTCTCAGTGAGTTACAAAACTCCCTCTTGATCCCTGCTTTAGAACTTGCAAAGAAGACTTCTGGAAGTGAACTCCCTCTAGCCACCAACTCAGTCCCATGGCTGCAAGTTGTGACTTCGTGCTTGATCATTTCTTTGGTTGGCATAACTTCCTCATAAGATGCCTCAATCTTTTCATCTCTCATCACTTCCTGCTTCTAGCTGTTCACAAAGCATTTAGAGAGAGATTACTAACAGTTTTATGACTATTCAAAGAGATATCAAGACTAGAATCATACAAGGTTTACTATCTCAGGTTATAGCATGAACGCATAAGAATTTATGCACAATGTTAGAACATGAATAAGTAAATCAACCTGAAAGAGAAATATATCAAAAGATCAAACTAAAGGGATAAGGAAACTTATCTTTATTGAATTTTGATATAACTCTTTCTTCCAGCTTTTACTCCTCTTGAGAGTGCCAAACTCAACACAAACAATCTGCACAACTACAAATTTCTTGAAAGCATTATGCGGTTAGCATGTAGAACCAGCTCTCTCCAAGAGTCAAGGCTCTAACACAGTTCATGCATTAGAGAATGATATCGATGTGATCAACCTATCACAACGAAAATGCAATTCTCTTTTTCATCTCAAAGTCACACTCAGAGATCTACATGATTAGCATGAAACAACTCACAATAAATAATTTGAAATCTTCAAAGGATCTTTATGCTAGAGAGCACAATTCAAGAGAAATTACAATCTCTCTATACTAATCACACAAGATCCAAATGAAAAAATGGAATAACTCAGCAACCAACGAATACTTATCTCTTTAAATATTCTGAAGGTACACCAAGGATCTGGATCTGTGGCTGTGACACATCTTTGCCACCTTCAGTGATGCCATCCTTGAATTAACACCTATCATGGAAGCCAAGACACGGAGTTTGTAGTGACTCATAGGTCGTCACCAAACATAGATAATAACCAAAGCTGTCCAGACTTCAGATTATATGATGAGATCTTATCAACACTGAATAGACGATCTCTCTTCTTCTCCAGAATTTATTTCTCATGGTCTTTCCTCCACCAAACCAAATGTTAAGGTTCGCTGGCTTATACTTTATTAAGTAGACCAGACATCATGAAGGAGCGATCTTCTTAACATTTGAATGTGGTCTGAAGACCATTCAAATCTTATTCTGACGTTGACAGGGAGACTGAACTGACCACGATCTGCAGCTTCAGAAATGTGCGGACAACTTCAGTAAACATAACCAGGTGATGACTTCCATAAGGCTGAAGCAAATTTAACCAAGGCAGTCCCAGCCTTGTGCCCTGATGGTGTCGATCCTGGGAGATAATTACATGAGTTCCTCTCAGAGACTTCAAGGCCCACAACACAGAAATCTGATCGGATCCTCACACACCCGCTCTGATACCATGTTGATTTTTATAAGATCAGATTTAGTGCACAGAAAATAATTCAAAATCAGAGGCAATAACACAGCAGTTACCCTGGGAAAACCCTCCTCTTGAGGGAGAAAAACCCAGCAACAAAGATCTCTCTTATATATAAAATAATGGCAATAAGTCTCTTTACAAAGAGGCCACACAAGGCCAAAATCAGAACCAGCAATGGCTGTAGAACAATCAAATAGTCTGCTCTTACTTGATCTCTGATCTGCACTTACAATAAAAAACGCAATCTGCTCTTGGAGAAAATTCGCATTTCTTCCTTGAAGAGTTCGCACTTATTAGCTTTTGACCAAGTTCGCAACCTGAACTTTGATGTTACGCAATCTGCTCACAATGAGTTCGTCCTTGCAAATAATTCATACAAGATGATATGTTGCACCTTTTGATGTTCGCCATGTATGTATTTCGCTCTGTATATATTTTGCTCTGTATATATCTCCTTTGTAAGATGTCCGCACTTGAACAGATTGAACTTTATGTGAATAGCTGAACTGCACTGGATGGTATGCACTATATGAAGTTCGCTGATTACAATAACCGAACTCTATTGGCTTGTTACAATGGGCGAGTCAAGGTGTATATATATATATCTTAGTGAGGTCGCACCTCTTTGCTTATCAAGGTCGGCCAGAGTAAATGTCAATTACAATTTAATAATGTCGGCCTCAATATAAACATAAAGAATATAACATATGTCGGCCTTGGTAAATATTAGATATCTTCTAATAAGAATTAATTTGAATTCTTTTATGTCGGCCTCAATATGAAGTGAGAATAAAACAAAACAATGAATATAAATTGAATAGCCAATGGCTATTATTCAATTTCTGTCTTCCACGAAAGAGCTGAGCTGGAAGGAACTACCGAAGCTGCTATAACATTAACACCTCAAGGTGCCAAGTGCTTCAACAAGCTTGACTTAATTCTCAATATCACCAAGTATGCTTGGGGCCCAATTATGTTTGAAAGGCATCTTTTAAGACCAGATTTAGGCTCTAAGTAATTGATTATGCCTTTTGGCCTCCCCAATGCACCTACCACAGTCATGCACATTATAAATAATGTTTACAGGCCTGTCCTCTCAAACTTGTTATCTTCTATCTAGATGACATCTAGGTCTATAGTAAAGACCCAAGAGAAACACCTTGTCCATGTGCATACAATTCTTGTTGATCTTCTTTGCCAACACCCACTTCAAGTTAAGATGAAAAATTCCTTTAGGAAAAACTCAATCAATTACTTCGGCTTCCCCATTGAAAAGCAATGACCACACATAAATATGGATAAAATTGTGGTCCTTCATGAGTGCCCCACTCCATCCAACATTGATATTTGAAATGTTTTTGGAAGGATAAGAATATCTATAGAAAGTTCTTTTATAACTACTCACATGTTACAGACCCTCTTCATCAACTTACCAATCAATAGTCAATCAAAAGACTATTAATTGGAGTCCACACATCACTCCAAGAATTAACCATTTAAAATAAGCTCTTTGCTCTGCTCTAGTTAAAAAAACCAAAATTAAAACCTTCATGGCGAACATCATTTTAGGGTAAGGGGGGCAAATTGAGCTTTTTTAAGTTAAAAAAACTCAAAAGAATTAAAAAATATCAAAAAAAAATGTTGAAAAACACTCAAATTCTCCTCGGGTCCGCCCAGGTTCGGCAGGGCCAGACCCACAGTCTATAGGCCAGACCCTGTCCGAACCTATAGGGAACTGGACCCAGGCCAGACTGGACTGGGACCCTGGCCTTACCGCCAACAGACTAGTAACATAGGGTATGTACAATCATAGCTTTAGATCTGATTTGTAGAGCAGAAATCTGGGCATATATTTGGCATGTTTAAGCCCATGAATTCATTGTAAAATCAGTCCAGATTATTCAGTTTTGTAGCAGCAGACTTCTTTAATCAGAAATCAGATTTATTGGACCTATGTTTAGCATTTGGATGGTTGATTTTCATGGTTGCTATCATAATTGATGTTATCTATATGTTTGGCATAGTTTTATGGATGTTTAGAATATGTTTATTGGATGCCTATAAGTCTTTATCATTTTGAAAATAAAAATCAGAATTCAGTCCTAGGGTTTGAGCAGAAAACTAAATCGGAAAAGTGCAGAAATATAAATCAGAAATTTTGGGGCAGGTCCCATTGGGGATACTACAGGGTTGGCAAATGTGGACATAGGTTTGAAATTGCATAAATCACAAGCGCCAATATGAATGAGGGTCGGCTAGCACTTTGGAAATAATCATTTTGAAATAATGTGATCTGCTCGTTGCAATTTCATTTATAGGCGGGGACATGAAACCCACAAGCCAAAACCATCCTCCAAATCTGTGAGTGAAATAGTTAAGAGGATGGTTGGACTAATGTTGGCATCTGCAAAGGTGGTCACAATGGGTCCAATAAATCCAACAATGTAGGAAACAACAGTGTGGCTTCCAAAGCCTTGACACCTATGGCCCATCCTTAGCCTAATGCCAATAACAAAGTCAAGCAAATGATGGTGGCTCAGTATGACCATGCCTGCTCTTATGGCGAATGTTTCACGGAGGTTAGTAAGCCCTTTTGTTCTAGAACTCCACTCCCTATGAGTGTTTTATGCAGACTTGGTGGTCCAAACCTCTTCTCCATTGAAGTGTAAAAGGCCCTCATATGGCCCTCTTGAAGAAAGGTAAATTGTTCCTGAAAAGTGGCACATGCAATTTGGAGAGTGTTCTCCACAAAATCAGAGCCAGTTTGTGCAAAACAGTTTTTCTATATTACAAGGGTTGAACTCTAGGGAAATGTCCCTAGACCCTCATTTCTCATGAACTGCATCTCAAGGAATAACAGGGGTGTAACGGACCCAAACCACAGATACATTGCGTGGAATTTTTGACAGAGATCTACTCCTCTAAACATGCCTTGTCTTTAAGAGATCAAGGTTATTGGTTTTCTCCTCTCAATTGTGTGCCATGTCATATGGCTAGAGAATGTTTATATCAATAGTAATCATGAGCAAGGACAAGGAGGTGTCGTAGCTATAGTGGATGCCAAGTAGCACTCTCACTATATTTTGCATGGCTGTGACTCATCTAAGACTAATAGGGACTTGTGGGTCCTTGTCAACATCAACAATAAAGCCTTTGGCATTGTTAATATCTATGCATCAAATGAGCGATAGAAAGGAATCCACTTTGGTGATGGCTTGTTGATGAATTGCCCAAGGCCTAGTGGCTCTAATGGTGACTTCAATATGGTTGAGGTCGCTTCTAACAAGCAAGGTCACCTACCAATGAGATGAACAACTGGTGAAAGGGAGGGGCAATTCTACATGAGCATTAAATTAGGCTTTTATAATCCCAATCTTGGCCGCCAAAGTGCATCTTCTATCTGGTACAGCTGGTCCAACTTGCACAGTGGTTTGGAAAAGTTCATTAAGCAATTTGACTATACTTTGATGTTGGCACAACCATACTTCTCCTTTGCCAATTTTTATTCTCTCCTAGATGAACCCTTGCCGGTTTTGTGCTTTCCAACCACTCTTCAATCTGTTTCTAGAAGGAATGGAATCTTCATACACCCAAGTTTGAGAAAATTCAAATTTTTAACACATCATTGCTTCATCACAAGCCATGTCTGAAAGGTGTTATGGGTTGGATTGCTTGTGGAATGATGTCATTACTCGCGTTGTCCATTTTTTAAGAACTTATGGCTGCCAACTAGCAAGGATTCACCGCAAATCCCACATGGCCATGTCCTTGGAGCTTAGCCAACTTTGCATTCAGCTTGAAGCAATGCCTTTTCATAAATCCTAGCAGGTTTAGGGGGCCAAGTTGTGCCACTAGGCACGTACTAACAATGCTTAAGCAACTTGAAGAGCTCAAATCAAGGCCAAATTCACTAGTTGAAGGTTGGCATTAGAGTCTCCAAGGATTTTTTACAAGCCTTGTAGGCACAAAATTCTGCTCAAAAAATCAATACCATCAAGGACACAAATAAGAGCATTTTTTAGCTTCCAAAGGTTCTCAATGCTTTTGTTCAATATTACAAAATCGTTTTCAATGCTAAAGACCTTCACCAAAGCATGAAGGGTCACTCAAACACTATGTAGATATGGTCCCTTGCTGTCTTTCCACAACTCAGTTTGTGGCCTATGACAAACTCCTTTCTCAAGAGACCTCCATTCGGCAATTCATGCAATGATAAATGATAAGGCTCCAAAGTGTGATGGTTTGCCTTATAAATTCTACAAAATTCTTTGGGAAGATGTTGGCCCTGATTTACATAGAGTTATCTTGAAGCATTTCATTCCAATTCATTAATTCACATTATCAACAAAGGAAATATTAAATCTGTACCTAGCATCAAAGATCATAAATTGATTTGCAATTGGAGGCATATCAGATTTTTGAACATCCCCTACAAGATTATTGTTAAGGCTCTTGCACTCCGTATTGGGTATCTCCTCTCGCTAGTTGTCTGGCTAGAACAAATTGGTTTTGTACATAGAAAATATATTTTAGACAATGCCAAGAAGTCTATGATAAGAGTAAAATGGCCTTTTATCATAGCCATGTTTAGTGGTCTTTGTTTTAACTCTAATGTTATGTAGTCTATTAAAATGTTGTTTGCATATGCTTTTGCTTTGCCTATTACAAATGGCATCCACTATGAGCAATTTGGCTTTTTAGATCCATTTGTCAAGAATGCCCTCTTGCGCCCTCACCTTATTTGTTGCTTGCTAAAGGCTTTGGCTATCTTCTTGCCAATGCCATTTAGCAACAAAAGGTTAAAAGAATCTCCCTTTTTGGCAACAATTCCCACCAACTTGACAACGATCATTTTGCTGATGACTCATTGCTCACTTTGCTTAAGGATGAAGAGAACATTAAGCAAGCTTTCAAGTGTCTCAACACTTTTTTCTTAGCCTCTGGTTCCAACAGTCAATGGAGTAATACCTAGTATTATAGACAATCCTTTGTCATGCCCCTGAAATTGCAACACTAAAAACCCGAACATTGAAATGAAAAAAATAAAATAAAATAAATAACAATATCAATATTAAAATATAAATATAATATTAGCAATTTAAATATTATTATAATCATTAAAACATATATAAAACTCATATAAAAAATAAATATAAATATATTAGTATAAAATATAAAATAATACATATATACTAAAACGAAAATACATTTATGAGCAGCCAGCGATTCCATAGTGATAATAATAATAGGCAGCAATTAATAAGAAGCAGTAATCGTACAGCGATAACTATTTATTCAAAAAAAGGCCGCAATTCATAATGTTTTGAAAGGGCAGAAATAAAAACAGTGATAATCTTATCTTTATGGAAATAAGACTTAAGGCAGCAAAGGGACGTGTCCCTTATCACAAGAAAGACACAATGGAAACCATGCCTCTTCCCCATTGTAATTTAATAAGATATACTTCTTTGATATTGTGATTTTAGGCCAAAATCAAAGTATGCCCAAAAAGGGGACATTACATCCTTCTCTCTACTGCCAACTCAGCTTTATTCGTTTGGTTGGAAGCAAATCAATAATGGGTAGATTTTCAAGCTGGAGTGGAAAAGAAGTCGGCATACTAGATTGTTAAGGTACTTTCATTGGCAAGTAAATTTCAAATATGCTCCAAAGTGCTTGTATCCACACACATCTATTACTCCTGTTAGGTGCCTTCTAAGTCTTCATACTGAAAGCTTGAAAAGCTTTTGTAGGATTTCCTTTGGGCCAATTCAAATTGCAACAATGGTTTCACATAGTAGCCTAGAATATCTCATCATCTTCCCAAAGACTCTAGAGGGTTAGGGCTTATTGATGTGAACAAACATGGAATCATGCTTTGTGCTAAGTGGATTGTTAGAGCTTGTGATGGTAATGAATCCTAGAAAGTTTTGCTGCAAAATTTATTTTGTGTAGTTCTCCTTTCGGAAGAACTGATTGAAATGGCTCGGTTTCCATTCCCTTGTGATCTCTTGTTCCCATTATAATTTCCAGCACTTTCGTCACCAAAAGTATCTAGAAGGCCTAGGAAACTATCAAGTTGTGGCTAATATGGAAAGGGGATTGATTGAATTGGGCTATCTATCAACTAGCAATCCTTATGGTGGTCTCCCACTATGCTTTTCAAAGTAAGTCATTGGCTAAGATTTCTTGGATGCACTTTCTTAAGTTTTTTAGAAGAGGAATTAGGCATATCCAAGACCTATATTCTAAGATCGATTCTACTTGGCTCTCTTGGTCATAGACCAAATTGAAATTCATTTTAAACCTTGCGGACAAGGAAACCTTCCAAGTAATAATTGACGTTGTACCTTTGCAACACTTGCACCAAATTTATGAAAGCTCTACTAAGTCTTGGTGGAAGAACTAGAAGTGATGTGGATACTCCCTTCCACAATTATGCCCCAAGAAAGGATGCAAATGGCTTTCACCACATTTACCTATTTTTCACAAACGAAACTCTAGACAATCTCTTAAGTCTCCATCTTTTATTTGGTCCAAGCACTTCCAAACAGTTTGGAAAGCAATAGTGCAGCCCAAGATTGTGCATTTTTCCTAGTGTTTGCTTTACCAAGGTCTTCCAACTAGCAACTGATTAACAAATCTTGGTGTTTTTACCCCAGATTGCCCATATGTGGGCAACCTAAAACTCTTTTGCATTCATTTTGGTTATGCACTCATGCACATAGCCCTAGCAATGGATTCATGATTGTTTTCACTCTCTTAGGCCAGAGTTGTTCACCTAGCATAATGTTTGTTAGACAATGGGGCCAAATGCCTACCTAAATTCTTCCAAATATGACATGTTTTTAGACTAGGGATTCTTTTTTGTATCTTAAAAGATGAGAATGCTACTATATTTGCTAATATTGTTGTTGATTCCAATTTTGCTCCTCACTCCAAGTTGTGTTGGGATTAAGGTGTCTAAAGTTCTCAACCTTAGAGGAGTCCCAAGACATTTAATTAATTATTTTTAGTCAATTTGCTGCAATTAAATCCTAAGTGATATGTTTCTAAGTTGCTATAGCACTTTGTGGGACTCGATTGTGAGTTGGCTACCTACATGTGTGGAGAGAAGCATGATATTGTGCTACTTGTCACTCAGGCGCTCAATTGGGAAGAGGAGTTTGTGAAAACCTCTCCAAGGTGTGACATACTGACATGTGGCATTCTTTTTTGACTTATCACCTGGTGGGATTTTGGAAAGTTGCTAAATGAGACTATGACAACCACTCGGAGAGACTAGAAGTCAAAGGGCAGTTCAAAATTGGCAGGTGGCTACATTTTCTCTAGTGGGACGCCATACATGTCAAGGGGACGCCTTGCATGTTGTTGCATGTTGGTGCATGTCGTTGCATGTTTGGCAGGTTGCTTTTTTGGACAGTTTGGACTTGTGCATGTTCTCCATTTTAGTTTGCATGCATACAGAGACTATGGAGATGACACGTGGCATTCTTGGGTGCCCATGATAGAGGTTTATAAACATTGGAAATGTTTATCTCTTCAAGAGAGGAAAATTTTATTGCAGGGTTAGGCTGTCAAATTTTCTCCAGAAGAGCAAGATGCAATCTCCATGTTAAGGCTGTGAGCCTGCAAGTGTAAAGACACTTGCAAGAGCATAGACTCTATTATTGTATTGTAACCACTTTGTTATTGATAAAACAATGGTTCGATGCTTTGGAGTGTGGGGTTTTTTATCTGAAAGGGTTTTCCCCACGTATATCATTGTTCTTTCTCTTATGTCTATCTTTCTTCTTTCTCATTCTTAAAATGTTAATTTGCATGCCATTATGCTGCTGAAATTTTCCTAGATCTGCAAACTACATTAACTTTCCTCTATGGGTTAATGTGATGGAAATTAAACTGTTTGTTTCCGCTTTGAGGCATAGAAGTATGTGCTTGTATCACAAGAAACATAAGATATTGAAGGTGCATACTAGTTCTCAGAAGGCTTTCTAAGTTTGTCATTTCCTTTCAAGTCACTGGCGGTTTCTAATATGCTCATGCAAATTCAAGTTCAAGCTAATAAAGTGACCTTAGAGATTCAGCATCTTCAAACCTTTATGGATCATTGGGAGTGATGCCCCCTACACTATTGCCATGGTCCCACCCTCTTCACCTCCTTGTAGTTGTGACAATTCCTTTGCCAAGGCCACTAGCATGACCAGTCAAAGTCCCCTTGGCACTGCTTGTAGAGCCGCCAAAGAGGCTTTTCTCTATCACCGATCAACAGCCTTCTACTAGTCTCTGCCTACTAGTCTTCAAAGGGGATGGTCATCGTCTACTCACCGCTCTCATGTATCCCCACAATGACATGGGCAAGTTTTCTCACCTAGCTCTCGCAATTTCACCACCAAAGAGTTATCAATTTCTATTCCCTTCCATTCAAGATTTGCAGCCACGGGATAGGACACCACTCTCACGAGTTGGGAGCCAATGGATAATCCAAAGGACCTGCTTGATGGAGGTTGGAGTAACCCTAATAATCAGGCCCTCCTACTGCCAGTTTTATAGCTTTAGCTGCTTAAGTCTGCATATCATTTTTATAAACTTTGAATTTCTGATGGTGTAGTTGTTTCCATTTTTTTAGTCATTTTTTATGTTGTGGTTGTTTCCTTTTTTGGGACCACTTCCTACTTCGCTTCCCAATTTGACCAATCTGTTCGACTTTGTAGTGGGATGCTACAATTTTTTAAGGATAAGCTGTACTTATTTAGTTGGATTATTCATCTATATGGTTTTATTTCATCAATACAAAATAAAAACTAAAACTTTGGAGTTTCTGAATTCTAATTTACCAAGTTTTTAATAAGAGCGCTAATTAACCTATAAGAAGGGAATGGAATAGCAGCTTTTTCTCAATTTAGATGCCTTGGAAAAACGAAAGGGGGAAAAAAACACCTGGTTTAAGAAATCAAATGCAGCTTCTTCGTCAGAAACAGGTGATGCCAAAGCAATGAATTTACTGCGTTTAATTTCCAGCTCTGCGCTGGCTTTTTTATGAAGAGTGGTATAAATTTCGCCCTTCTGGCACTGCTTCGCACAGTTTAAAGGTTCGACTCTTTTAGAAGATCGCGATGCCCCGCTGCGAGCCGAGAAAAATAGAATAGGATGTTTGAAAGACATCTGCTTGATATTAACATTAATTCCCCCAATCGATTTGTTCAGATGGACGAGCATGGTTGAATATAACTGCAAAGTGTAGCCTTCCGTTAATACTCTACCTCTCATCCCGTCAATGGAATATGATTTTCAAATTTGTTCGTTGGAGAGAATCTCGATGAAATTGAACTCAAGGAACTGCTCCTTGCCTGGTTCTGAAAGTGGGTGCACTTCTTCATTGCCCCTAAATTTCAATCTTCAATTCTAATTGATATTTTGGTTTTTTTTAGAAGATCGTGATTTTTCTATTCCACGTATCTAGTACACCATCATCATTTTCAGATTCTCTTTATGCAGCGTATTAAAAATTTAGGTTTAATGAATATAACATGCAATAAATCTAATTTAGAGTGGTCATAAATAATATGAAAGAATATAGAAATTAAGAGTGAAAAGATTTAATTGATTTCAATGGTTGATAGGTAGTTGTCTATTGTCTTGATAACTTTTTTGAATTTATGCCTTTTATCTAACAAATGTATTGAAAGTTAAATAGGAGCAAGAAAACCATGAGGGTCAATCCCAAATGTCACATGCTTGATCATGATCGGTGTGGATTAGAACTCTAACACTTAGATCTAAACTAGTGAGAAAATAGACTTCTATAAAGTGCTTGCTCTAATCTCCAATATTTGATTAGCTTGTAAGGACTTAAATGTTTATAAACACCTTATGAGAATATGTCAAATCATTAGGGTTAAGTTCTCCTAGGTTGGACCCCTAGATCAATCAACTTTATAGATCTTATCAAAGATTCAAAGATAGCATACACAATAATGCAAGTGGCCTACATGAAATTGATGTAGATTCTTATTCCTTATCCCTTACAAAAATAAAATATGCTCTAATGTCTTTAAATACCAAGACATATAACAACACGTTACACAAGTGGCTTGTAGAAAGGGTCAAGAAAGTTGGAATTAGAGTGCATGGAAATGAACCTACATAGGGAAATGATCATAACATTTACGCAAGGAGCAATTGCATTGAGGTAAGTGTGAATGGGGTGTAATAAACGGGTGAATGGTGAATGTGTGTGAATAAGATCAAATGTAGATGAATATAGTTCAAAGCATGATCCAAAACTAGCAAAAGAGTGTGCCACTTTTTGATATGTAATAATTATATCTTAGGCATTCCTCAAAGGTGGGTACGAAACTAAATGAGAAACAATATGGGTATGCAAATTTCACAATCACATTTTTTGTAATGCCACAAGCTTTCACCTATATATTAATGGACCACAAAATAGACAAACAAGTTTTTAACAATACAAATATGATAGTTACATGTCATATTATACACTCACGTGCACAAGGTATCATGACACAACATAACCACACACAAGACACCCATTACCAATTCACCAAGTAGGTGGCACAAGTAGAAGAATTGACTGTATTATGTGACAAAGTCATTGTGATGATCATATAAGAGGATAGAGTTTCCTCTATGATGAGTAATAGACGCAATCCCACAGTCTTGTTATATCATGAATACAAGGAATATAATGAGAGGCATTAAACATCCCAAGACAACATTGTTGGCATCCAAAAATAAATAGGAAAGACATCCACTCACTAAGATTTCCTACATAAGAGGTAGGTCAATTAGGAGATACAAGATCTTGACCAAGGGTTAGGTACAAAGAGATCAATATCTCTCAAAATGCCTAAAGGAACACCCAAACTAAGATGCTAGCAACATAAAGCAAACCCCAAGGAATAATTCTTATTTAGGGAATTTTCCCAAAAAATGCATGGGAATGCTTATTGTCCCAAGGTTTGGACTACAGTACACTTATGGACACCAATACATTTTTTGGAAACCAACACACTTTAGGACTTTAAGGCGTCTTAAGGATACTAGTACACCTACACTACAATCCTCCATCTATGTTTATGTCCCATGGTTTTTCCCTAAACAAAGATTCATCAAGACTAACTTAACCAAGCCAAAAATATAAACCTTCTTATGGATTTTTTGATATTGAACACAATTGTTTGACAAAATAAAAACACAAAGATAACCAATCTAATTCATAAATCTACTAGGATGTGGATCAACATGCAAATCTAAGGATCATGTACTAAGAGGGTTAAAGAGGTAGGGGAACCCAATGGTACACCCAACTCACTCTAGGATAGTCATTTTGACACTCTGGCACAACTCCCACCACCAAAGTCTCATAACTCATAAGCTTCTCAACACCACCCAAATTTAGGGGTAGGAAAATAGAGCATTTACAAGACCTCAATATATTTCTAAACTTACTATGCACCTACACACATGTGATAAGAATAGTAAGTAAGCTAGGAATACGAATACCACATAAGATGTCATTTTTTACCATCCATTACATCAACTATCCATAGCATACATTACATCTACACTATTTTTCATGTTCATTCTACAAGAATATGAAACTAGGTTTTCTAATCACATTTATATCACATGGCTAAATATGAGAAAAATAATACAAAATTCCATGTGTTATGTCACAAGAAGATTGGGACAAAATAATAGAAAAGCTAAGGGTCTCATTCTAGACTCAATGTGGTCAATTCAATATTATTGAAAGTACATGAAGAGACCACTACAATGCTTGTTTGGAATAAATTGGGAGATTTGTATCAATCTAATATATGGTTAACAAGTGGGCGTTTGGGCGGTGGCTTTCCACACTAACGGTTGTGGAAAGCCCATGTGATATTGATAACTCTCCCATTACGATAGCTGGACTATGTTATGATGATTGGGCGTTGAATGATATTCGTGCAGGCTCGTCAGGATTGTTAGATGAACTACCTCCTTGGTAATTTCATGTTGGACAAGCGGCGAAGTATGAATAATGATGGCCCCTAACAGTATTTAAAATGTATTCTCTTTGGTTTCAATGATAAAAATGTATGGCGATATACAAAGCTTGCTCTCCTTACTCGGCTTATCATTTCAACTGGGTGTCGGGCTTGGTGGATGTGTCCTTTCCGTGTGAGGTGGAGTTGATGCATCAGTTCCAGGCTAGTTTTTCATGGGGAATGTATAATCAAGATCATTTTAATAATGGAAAGGACAAATTACAATGATCCCCATGATATTTTTGAGGTTTTTGCTTACTCAATGTTAGGGGAGAGGAGCCGATATGTCAGTGGGGGCCCCAACATGCGATGGGACATTCGCTCGTGGGGGCCCACACGTATACGCCGATCCTCCACAACTTTAAAAAAAAATCATTCATACATATGCACGATGACATCAAACATAAATCATATTTTAAATGCATAATTAATAGCATTCATTTGAAAACAAAACAAGTACACGCTGGTAGGAAAACATGATGAAGTGTATCCAACTTGTATCTGACATATAACAAGTAGCATTCTAACATGGAATTTAAACAACCCAAACATTAAGACATGCACCCTTCCCCGTAAACTGGTTAACCCAACTGTCACACCAATGCACGCGTCACTTTGACATCAATCACAACTACACACCATAAACAAGGTGCCAAGCCAACAACATTCAAACCCATCCAACCCAGCTTTGACCACTAGCTAACCCATTTCAACAATGTTTCCCATCGTAGCATAACCAAACCAACACGCAAATGCATTCGCCTGTCCCGTCAACCATGATACCTTCAACACGTATCAGCTTCAATCTGTCCCATCTAGCCAAGTAGGGTGCGCACGTATTGGAGCCAAAGCCAAATATCCCACCTGCATCCATTTAACAGTCCTGTAAGGCCGCCATTATTCAAAAACAAAACATGGACACAATTTCAAACAATCCACCAAACCAATCAAGTCAATAAGTAATGGCCGAAATTAATAAAATCTCCAATTCATACGAAACATAATTCAAATTCAAAATAGGACAGCAATTTAATTCACCACACCAAACAAGCATCAATCAAATTCAAATAATTCCCAATTCAAATAGTCGTGAAAACCAAGATGTATTCACTTATTTTGTAGAGAGCGAATAAGAAAAGGAGGAGTGACAAGCACAGAATTGAACGAGTTAACATCAAGGGGAGGCAAAAACTCAGATTCTAGTGCACCAGCATCCATATTGTTCCAGGTTTTCCTTTCACACTTTTCCATTCATTTTACTTTATATTGTTCTTCATTACAACCATTACTATTTTCCATTTCTAAGCTTTGTATTGATCTTCATTACAACCATTACAGTCGTAGGTTTTTATTTATGTTTCCCTAGGGTTTATATTGCAAATATTACAGTCACAGGTGTTTCTTTATCTATCGCTAGGGTTTATATTGCTAATATTGCAATCATAGGTTAGCATATGTGTTCCATAGGGTTTATAATGCAAATATTATAGTCATGGTTTACCATTTAAAGCTTTCCCTAGGGTTTATTTTGCAAATAATACAATCATTTGTTAGCATATACATTCCCTAGGGTTTATATTGCAAATATTACAGCCACAATTTACCATTTCTATTTCCCAAAGGTTTATATTGCAAATGCTACAGTCATAGTTTACCATTTCAGTTTCCCTACGGTTTATAGTGCAAATATTACAGTCATAGTTTACCATCTTTGTTTCCCTAGGGTTTATATTGAAAATGTTACAGTCATAGTTTAGCCTTTCTGTTTCAGTAGGGTTTATATTGCAAATATTACACTCATAGTTTAGCATTTATGTTTCATAGGTTCTGCATTATCATTCACTCTGCTTATCTTAGTCTCATAGGTTTTGCATTATCATTCAATCTGCTTATCGTAGTCTCATAGGTTCTGCATTATCGTTTATATGGCAAATATTAGTCATGGTTTACCATTTTTGTTTCATATGTCCTGCATTATCATTCACTCTGCTTTTCTTATTCTCATAGGTTTTGCATTATCATTCACTCTAGTTATCTTATTCTCATAGCTTTTGCATTGTCATTCATTGTGGATATCTTATTCTCACAGGTTATGTATTATCAGTCACTAGGGTTTCTATTTTTATTAGGTTTTGGTTTGCAATGTTTTTCATAGGTTTTCGCTTCATCAATTAACAAATATTTATGCCTGTCAATGAGTTCGTCATAGACAAAATATGTGACATTTGTTAAACTCTTATTGTTTTTCATTCGTAAGCTTTCTATTGCATCATAGTTCATATATGAGTGTGGTTTTCACTTTGTTGTGCATGAGAATGTTAATGTTGCAAACGCTTAAGAGATATGAGATGTTCTTAAACTCTAACTCCCTTGCATAGTTTGTAATTTTATGCTTCTTACTCCTCTATTTCCTTATGTCACTCACTCCACAATAGATGTAACCAAATAAACTATTAGAAAACATTATATCAAATGAAATGCAACAAACTAAAAAGATAACACATACAGAAACTAAATAATCTTATGTTCAAGCATCACTCTCTTCATACATATAAAGATAACTGTTCATGCATTTGTGTTTCATAGGTTCTGCATTATCATTGACTCTGGTTATCATATTCTCATATGTTCTGCATTACAAACTAATTATTCTTTTGTTCAAGCATCATATCACTCTCTTCATACATATAAAGGTAATTGTTCAAGCATTTGTGTTTAATGGTTTACCATTTATGTTTCATAGGTTCTGCATTATCATTGACTCTGGTTATCATATTCTCATATGTTATGTATTACAAACTAATTATTTTTCCGTTCAAGCATCACTGATTTGATTGTACTTATTTTGTGTAGATGGCCAAGGGCAATCAATGGTGACCCATACTAGGAACAAAAAAAGAAAAGATCCACGACAAGGTTGCCCTCCGACAAACGAGGGGTTAGATTCCCCCTGAAATAGATCATGTTGCACAAGTAGATGAGGTTTCTACTCCTCAAATACCGCAGAAGGAAAAACAAATACAAAAGTTGTGGTCTTCGGATGACATGAAAAGGGCACTCTATGACATTGAAGAGAATGACATGTCGATAAGGGGGGCTTCCAAAAAGTGGTCAATCCCAACAACCACACTGTCCAAATGGCTAGGGGGTCTAACAACAACTTCCAAGAAAGGTCCGCCAACAGTCCTCACTGAAGAGGAAGAACATATTATTGTCAAATGGTGCAAGAAATGGCTGATATTGGTCATGGTCTTGAGATAGTCAGTCTTAAGTCTGAGGTTACTCAAATATGTCAGAATAGGCCAAACCCTTTCACCAATGGGTTCCCAGGGAAGTCCTGGTGGACAGGCTTCAAGCACAGACATCCTGAACTTGCATTACGAACTACTGAAGGCCTAGACAAAGATAGGGCATTCAATCTTAGAGCTGATGTTGTAGTTGTATTTTACAAAACACTGTCTGCAGTATACGAAGCCATGCCATATGGTCCTGATCGCATATGGAATTGCGATGAAACTGGCATCCAAGTAGGCAAAAATGGGTCCATGAAGGTGCTCACAAGAAAAGGTAGCAGGAATGTCTCTTACATTATCCCAAAGAGTCGTGAATGGATAACCATTCTTTGTTGTGTCAATGCTGTCGGGTAGAGCATTCCAGGATTCTACTTGTTCAAGGGGAGTGTGAACATAGATAATTACATCATAGACTGTGAACCATGTTCTTGCATGGAAGCTCAACCCCACGCATGGATGACCAAACAATTGTTCATAGATTGGTTGACCCACTTCAAAATCTCAGTTCCAGGTGGTGTCTCGCCCAACAACAGGGTGTTGTTGATCTTTGACGGCCATGGAAGCCATGTAGCACTCGAAACCATCCAGGAAGCCAGAGAAATTGGTGTAGATTTGTTAACATTTCCATCACACACATCACATAAGCTACAACCGTTGGATGTGAGTGTGTTTGCACCTTTTAAAGCTTACTTCAAATTAGAATGTGCAATTTTGTTTTCAAGGTTTCCAAACATTGAAGTGAGGAGGACATAACTTGCAATGTTAGGCAACAAAGCAATGAAAAGAGCTTTGACAGTTGACAACATCGAAGCTGCGTTTAAAAGGACTGGTAGATAGTCATTGAAGCCTGATGCACTTGTCAATGACATGCATCCCAGTGAGACATTTGTGGTCAACGATGATGCTGACGCAGTTGAAAACATTCTCAGCCTTTCTGGAGTTGGTCTGTCAAGCGATGATGTCGCAGTATTGCAATCCACTCTTCTAGATGGACACTTGCAGACTGCAACAGAAACACAACACTCACCTCATAGTTGTCTTGTTGAATCAGTTGCACAAGTGGTGGTTAATGAACAGACCCCTCCCATGGTGGATAGCCTCGTTGATCGATTCAACAAAAGTTTAGATCTTCCATCATAACGAAGCCAACCATCCTGGTTGGTTGAGGGAGCAATGAACTTGGGAATTAATTTGGAAATACCAGAACAACAAGATACCTATACTTTCCCATCACCACCACTAGAAATTGACCCTTCTCAAGTTGTGCATTACTATGCTCCTTCTTGCATTTCAAATTTACGAGGCAACAAAGATGTACCAGAGGACTCACAGGTAGTGGAGGAGGTCATTGCCACACAGCGGGATGGGATAGAAGAAACACAAACAATTATGCACATCAACAAGTTCCTCAAGCTTCCTGTGCACAATGCCAGTCAAAAGAAATCCAAAGATGGTGCAATTTGGATCAATAGACAGTCACAATTGTTGACAACAGATGACTACATGAGGTTGTTAATGGAGCAAGAGAAAAGGAAGAAAGAGGTCAAGGACATAAAAGAAAGAAAGAGACAACAGAATGAGGAGAAAAGGGCAGCAAAAATTGTGGCAGCAGAGTTGAAAGAGAATGCTAGAATTGAGAAGGAGATACTGCGAAAGGAAAAAGAGAAGCAAAAATTACAACAGAAAAAGGATAGAGATGCAAAAAAGGAGCAAGAGAGGCTTCGCAAGGAATAGGACCGAAAGGAAAAATAGATTGAGGAGGCACAAAGGGATTTACAAAGAGGCCGCTATGAAACCCTTCTAATCCATTGTCTCAGAGTAATGGAGTCTTTCATGATATTCTTAACATTAATATCCCTCAGTTCTCCACAACAATGAATTATTCAAGCCTCTCCCAATCTGACTTCAAGGGCACTCAATATCCATATCAATTTGGCACTCAGGATGTACAGATGTGTTCACCACCACCCCCAACACATGTCACTTGCACCCAATTTACCACTCCAATTCCCACTCATGTATGCAACACTCCTCGTCAAGTGGAAGGGGACGAGAACATGGCAATTGGCACCCCAACCAGCCAGGATTCATTTCACAACAGCAACAGCTAGATGTTGCCTTTTTTTTCGTTTTCACATGCAATTCAAGTTTCATACACTTTAGAAGTTTTGATATTTACAAATGCACCGAAATTGTGGACAGTTGTAATTTTTTGATAAGTACAGATTGACCGTTATTGTTTTGGTTTGTGAAGTAATCTGATCAGATTCCAAAAAGTGTTGTATGTAATTTGCAATGTGTGTTATTGTTTTTATTTGCAATGTATGTTATTGTTTTGATTTGCAATGTATGCTTCTTCGTTGACAGTTTGAAATCTATGATAATTACATATGCATCGTTATTGTTTTGATTTGCAATGTATTATGATCATATTGCAATGTGTGTTCTATGTAATTTGCAATGTGTCACTATTTTGGTTTGTAATGTTTGCTTCTTCATTGACATTTTGTCATTTTCTATTCCTTTTTTGCCTTCATTTTGCCACGTGGGAGGACGATATTGGTCCATGCGGTTTACAAATCGAAAAAATGACTCGTCGACTAATACGTAGGCACCTCGGGTGCCACTTCCTACATGGCACAACGTCTAAACCTGGCAGCCTTGCCACCTCAACTTCTCTCAGTATGCCACCCTAAGAAGCCACTAAGTCGCATTTATCACTCACCGCCACTTCCTATACTTCTCGATTGTCGTGTTGAATGCAACTCTCCTCTACTTAGCTCAGTGCCACCCCGCAATATTTTTCCAACCAACCTATACATATGTATACGTATACGTATATACATATGTATATACATATCCATATACATATGTATATACATATGCATACATATACAATATACATATACATATGTATATGTATACGTATATACATATGTATATACATATGTATATACATATCTATATACATATGCATGCATATACAATATACATATACATATGTATATGCACATACATATCTATATACTTATACATATGTATATGTATGCATATGTATACCCATATACATACATATTTTCTGACCCAACCTGCATTGAATGCTCCTAGTGCCTCGCTCTTATCGCCAACTTTTCAGGCTTTCATTCTAGCCCCTTGTCATTCTTTCTTCACTTGCACGCCAAACATGTTCGGTTCATCGTCTACAATCTTCAAACCTCAATCCACAACCTATGATGCTCAGACTCTAGTTAAGAGATGGATAGATGCCAGTTGGTGAACGTTACAAGCAGCTTCTTTCTATTGTTACATATACATATATGTATATCTTTATGCATATGTAAATGTATATGTAATATACATATACATACATATATGTATATGTATCTATAGATACATATACATATACATATGTATATACATATTCATATACATAGACTTATACATATGTATATACATATTCATATACATAGACTTATACATATGTATATATATGTACATGTATATGTATATACATATACGTAGACATACACATATACATATACATAGCATGTAAGCAATGCTGCAATTTTCCATTTCACTAACAAACAATATAGTTGGTTGTTTTGATGTCATTCATAAACCTGGGGTTGTTCTCTTTTTCATAGGTTCTGCATGTAGGCAATTCTATATACATATTCACATATGTATACATATATGTATATGTAAATATATATACATGTATACACAAATATACATAAATGTATACATATAAATATATATACACATACACATACACATATACATATACATAACATTGTATGTTGTTTCCGTGCCATAGATAAATTTGGGGGTGTAATATTTTTCAAATGAATGCATATAAGCAATGTTGCAATTTTTCATTGCAGTAACAAATAATATTGTTGGTTGGTTCGATGCCATAGATAAATTTGGGGTTCTCTTTTTCATAGGTTCTGCATGTAAGCAATTCTATACACATCCACATACACATCCACATCCACATATATGTATACATAAACCATACACATACAAATATACATATAGGTTCTGCTTCATCAATTCAGTCAACTAAGCAATAAAGACAAAAATCTATTCAAGTGGTAAGCAAAATAATGCATGTAAGCAATTCTATATACATATATGTATACATATATATATACACATATACATATACATGTACATATATGTACACATACACATATACATATACATATATATACACATACACATTGGTTGTGCTCCATCAATTCAGTCATATAAATATGGTTGTTTTGTTAATGTAGACCGTAGAAAATTGGATGTGCATGTATCCGCTCATTTCCCCTAGAGAGTCATGTGTATTCTTGCATTCAGTAATGAATTAGGGAGATTTGAATTTATGAACGCTTGTCCAATGGAAACCTATGCCTCATGGGTCCACAATTCCATTCGAATTGTGAAGTGTTGCATATGTAACCATCAAAGAGCCTTCACAAAACCAAGTCGCCTAAGTGATTCAAATACAAAGCTACAATAGTAGACCTTCATGTTCGAACCATGAAAAGAATTGTAAATTCCAACCATACAAATATTAAACACAATTTGCAGTGTCAAATTTTGTGCAATTGTTAGAAGATGTAATGGTTTAGGGAGACTTGATTTTCCCAAAGTCTTTCTAATGGTAATCTATGTTGCACTTTGTCCACAATTGGACCTTTCAACTGTGAAGTGCTACATGGACAACCATGAAAGGACTTAGGAAAACCAGGTCCCTTAAATACATGTTCTAACAAAGCTTTAGTACGCATTATTGTTCTATGGTAATACATGTGAATACTTTAAGGTTTTCATGGCTATTTGAATTGGGAATTATTTGAATCTGATTGATGGTTGTTTGGTGAATCTGATTGATTTCGGCCATTAATTCTCGACTTGTTTGGTTTGGTGGATTGTTTGAAATTGTTTCCATAATTTTGTATTTAATAATGGGTGCCTTACAGCTTGTAAAAATGGAAGCAAATGGGATTTTGGAGTTCACCACGACTACGTTCGCACCCTACTTGGTGAGATGGGACAGAGTGAAGCTGATATGTGTTGTAGGTTTCATGATTGATGAGACAAGCGGATGCATTTTCTTGTTGGTTTGGTTATACTACGATGGGAAACATGGTTGTAATGGGTTCGCCAGTGGCTCAAAGATGGGTGAGATGGGTTTGAATTGTGCTGACTTGGAACCTTGTTTAAGTTGTGTAGTTGTGATTAATGTGAAAGTCACACCTACATTGGTGCAACAGTTGGGTTTACCAGTTTACGAGGAAGGGTGGATGTCTTAATGTTTGGGCTGTTTAAATTCCATGTCAGAATGCTACTTGTTATAGGTAAGATACAAGTTGGATACACTTCATCATGTTTGGTTGCCAGCATGTACTTGTTTTGTTTTGAAATGAATGTTATTGTGTATTTTAAATCTGATTTATGTTTGATGTCATTGTGCCTATTTATGGATTATTGTTTTTTTAAGTTGTGGAGGACCGACGTATAGGTGCACATTATCTAAAGTAGAGGACACCCCCAAATTAATCAATGGCACCTAAAAAAGATACAATTGTTGCAGGTTTGAATTTATGAAGCATACACATACACAAACACATATACATAAACATAGACATAAGTGAATTAAACACGACAGTAGAGAAGTATAGCAAGGGGCAACAAGTGATAAATGTGACGCAGTGGAGTATTAGGGTGGTTGACTGACAGAAGTAGACGTGGCAAGGTTGCCCACTTAAGACCTCTTCACACATCTATACACACACACATTTACATATACACATACACATTTACACATACACATTTACATATACATATACATATACATACACATACACATACACATACACATTCACATATATATTTACATAGACATACACATACACATAGACATACACATACTCACAGACATAGACATAGACATAGACATAGACATAGACATAGACATAGACATAGACATAGACATAGACATAGACATAGACATAGACATAGCCATACATATACACATACACATACAAATTTACATAGACATAAACACATAGACATAGACATAGACATGCACGCAGACATAGACATAGACACATCCAACACATGGAATAGATGTATTTTGAGTTACAAAAAAAATTCCACATCAATGTATATGTCTCGAAAGTTAGTTGCATCGACATATATGGACATTTAAAAAATCAGCATTCTAAAGTCACCAAAGCAACTGAATAGTCTATGCCATTTACAAAAAGGCATTGTTGACTACAGGTCTTTAGCCCCAAATTATAACCAAAGATAGAGGACGATAGCCAACATCACCTTCCAAAGTACAATTAAGGCCAACACATGCTGGGAAGCTATAGAACAACTGTCAACAATGCCTTGTAGAAAACAACATAAAGTGTATAGTGGTGCAACCATGAACACAAAGCCAAAGACTTCAGTGACACATAGACATAGAAATAGACATAGACATAAACATACACATACACATATAGATTTACATAGACATAGACATATACATACACGCAGACATAGACATAGACATAGACATACACAAACACATACACATACACATACATACACATACATTGCCATCATTGTGAAAAAAATTGAGAAGTTGCTAGAATGAAACGCTGTAAAGTTGACAAGTGTACGAGGCACTAGGAGCATTGGATGTAGGTTGGCTCGAGAAATACATAGGATGTCGTGAAAGTAGTATATGTACATGAATATGTATATGTATATGTATATGTATATACACATATACATATACATATACATATGTCTATACATATATGCATATGTATATGTATATGTCTATACATATGCATATGTATATGTATATGTCTATACATATATGCATATGTATATGTATATGTCTATACATATGCATATGTATAAGAAGAAGATGCAAAGACCTTAAGCATAGACAAGTTGGACACACTTCATCATGTTTGGTTGCCAGTGTGTAATTGTTTTGTTTCAAAATAAATACAATTACGTGTGCATTTAATATCTAATATACATATACATATGTCTATGTATATGTCTGAATTGTTGAATCCTAACCATTGAGAAACATAACACCCCCAATTTAATGAATGTCACCTAAAGAAAATAGCATTAATGAATGAATGAAGCAACAAGTATGAAAACCCTAAACCCCCAATTTTATCAATGGCACGTAGAAATGGTACTCAACAACATTAATCGAAACGTGAACATCAACCCATGACTGTAATGGTTGTAATGAAGAACAATATAAAGCTTACGAATGGAAAACAATAAGAATATAACAATTATCACATATGTATATTGACTGAAAATAATAACACCAACATATTTATCTATGGCACAAAAACAACATACATTTTTAAAGTCACTAAATAGATGAAGCAAAACCTAAAAAAAGATTAACCCAAATTAATTGTTTTGGTTAATGAAACAGAGAACACAACCCAACTGAATGATAATGCAGAACCTATGAGAATAGGATAAGCAGAGTCAATGATAATGCATAACCTATGAGAATAGGATAAGCAGAGTGAATGATAATGCAAAACCTATGAGTCTATTTATTTTGACTATAATAAAGTTAAAAAATGTAGCCAACTATTTTCGAAGCTTAGGAGTGGAAAATAGTAAGAGTTTAACAATTATCACAAATGTATATGAATGATTTAATGGAGCATAACCCATAAAAAAATAACACCAACATATTTATCTATGGCTCAGAAACAAAATATTTTTTCTAGTGACTGAAAAGATGAAGCAAAACCTAAAAAAAGAATAACCCACATTATTTTTTTTGGTTTATGAAATAGAGAACACAACCTAACTCAATGATAATACAGAACCAATAATAATATGATAAGCATAGTCAATGATAATGCAAAACCTATGAGAATACGATAAGCAGAGTCAATGATAATGCAAAACCTATGAGATAACAATTAGCAAAGTGAATGATAATGTAGAACCTATGAGATTACAATAAGCAAAGTTAATGATAATGCAGAACCTATGAGAATACGATACGCACAGTCAATTGAAAATGTAGAACCTATGAGAATAGGATAAGCAGAGTCAATGATAATGTATAACCTATGAGAATAGGATAAACAAAGTGAATGATAATGCAGAACCTATGAGTCTATTTATTTTGACTATAATAAAGTTAAAAAATGTAGCCAACTATTTTCGAAGCTTAGGAGTGGAAAACAGTAAGAGTTTAACAATTATCACAAATGTATATGAATGATTTAATGGAGCAAAACCCATAAAAAAATAACACCAACATATTTATATCTATGGCTCGGAAACAAAATATTTTTTCTAAGTGACTGAAAAGATGAAGCAAAATATAAAAAAAGAATAACCCACATTATTTTTTTTGGTTTATGAAACAGAGAACACAACCTAACTCAATGATAATGCATAACCTATAATAATACAATAAGCAGAGTCAATGATAATGCAGAACCTATGAGAATACGATAAGCAGAGTCAATGATAATGCAGAACCTATGAGATAACAATTAGCAGAGTGAATGATAATGCATAACCCATGATATTACGATAAGCAAAGTCAATGATAATGCATAACCTATGAGAATACAATACGCACAGTCATATGACAATGTAGAACCTACGAGAATAGGATAACGAGAGTCAATGATAATGGAGAACCTGTGACAAAGAATACGATAACCAGAGTATATGATAATGTAGAACCTATGAAATAGAAATGGTAAAACTATGACTGTAATTTTTGCAAAATAAACCCTAGGAAAACAAAAATGCTAAACTATGAGTGTTATATTTGCAAAATAAACCCTAATGAAAGAGAAATGCGAAAATATGAGTGTAATATTTGCAATATAAACCCTACGGAACAAAACCCATATAAACAAAAATATAGCTTCATCTATGGCAAGGAAACAACAAAATATTATTAATGAAATAAGTAAATAACCCCAGAAATTTCAATGGTGGGGAAACAAACAACAATATTATTATCTATTATGTGAAGAGTGTGATGCTTGAACAAAAGATTTATTTCCAAAAATTGAGTGTGTTTATGAACACAAATAGGAAAGTGTTTATAAACACTAAACTTGAACCAAAAAAAAGATTTCTGCAACACCAAAAGTAGCATAAAACAAACATAAATTGCAAACAAAACTAAAAAAACCAAATAATGGTGAACCTTAGTGAGCAAGCTCACCTGGGTCAAATGGCTCGATGCACGACCTAGACAACAGCTGAATCCCGAGCATGGCGACGAGGAACCCGTTCGTTGCTTGCATGGCCGAAGTTGAGCCGCTGGTAACGTTCACTAACTGGCGTGTACCCATCTCCTAACCGGATTCTACTCGCTTACGAACCGGTCTCCGAGCATCGCAGGTTGTGGATTGAGGTTTGAAGATTGCAGACGACGAACCGAGTAGGTTTTGGCGTGCAAGTGAAGAAAGAATGACAAGGGGCTAGAATGAAAGGCTGAAAAGTTGGTGACAAGAGCGAGGCACTTAGAGCATTCAATGCAGGTTAGCTCGAAATAAACGCGGGCTGACGTGGAGCTTAGGAGAGGAGAGTTGCATTCAACACTACAGTCAAGAAGTATATGAAGTGGCAGCGAGTGATAAATGCGACTTAGTGGCTTCTTAGGGTGGCAGATTGAGAGAAGTTGAGGTGGCAAAGCTGCCAGGTTTGGACGCTGTGCCATGCTGGAAGTGGCACCCGAGGTGCCTATGTATCAATTGATGGGTCATTTTTTCGATTTGTAAACCTCGTAGACCAATATCGTCCTCCCACGTGGAAAAATGAAGACAAATTTGAAAAAAAAATTATATTGTTTATTAACCGTTTTTTAATATTGGGTATTTGCAAAAAAGTTTTATTGGTCCACATGTCCTGCCACGTGGACTGAGCGCTTTTGGGTGCATACGTATTGGATCCTCTCCCCTATCTAATCCACCCAACAGATATTGGCCATTAGGGAAAAACTTTCTACAACCGTAGTAAAGAACAAATAGAGAAGAGTGCTTTAATGTACAATCAGAGTTGACTCTAAAGATCTTAGTGTTGGTTGACCGTAGCAATCATATCTTCTACTAAAAAACCAATGATCTTGACATGAGATCGGTAAGGTGGGGTTGGGGTGAACTGTAGTTGCCAGGTTAGGTGAATGTTTATTAGACGATTAAATACACTGCGTCCACTTGGAGGCTAGCTAGAACAAACATAGCCAGTACGCAAGAATCAATTTGCAATGTCTTTTTTAGTCACACCCAAGAAGGTCGCTATCATCATCCCAGTATACATCTGTAATGGAACATGACACAAATTACTATGCCAACAATTCTTCTTACTGCATAGGCCATGATTTTTTATCCGCAATACTTCCAATCTCTTGATGGCCACGACACACTAAGTTGAGCTCAGATTTTTGTGACCAACATAAATAGTGAGGCTTGGGAATGGCATGGCGAATTAGGAGGATAGAAATAATGATAGCTCTTTACTTCTGTTATGGAGATGAATGATCCCCTTCCCACCATTGCGAGTTGAAGTTTTCAATGGATGTGACCATTCGCTAGATTGAGGAGGTGGCGTTTTATTTGGACATGGTTATGATGAAGATATCAATGCTCCCAATCGTATCATTAACCTGCTTTGACCCTAAGCAATGATCTGCACGTCACCTCAAGGGTGAAAGGAGACGACGCTAAGGAGGCCGCATCCCTAATTATTAGTATTTTATTTTGCAGTGGGAATTGATTGATTGATTGATTGATTTTAATAACGTCCATGAGACCAACCAGTCTAAGGGACCCACGAAATGAAAACCGAAAGACCACACTAGCCAAGACAACAAAACAATAGCCGACCCCACCGAACTACTTCATGTTGTTTTCCAACTCTTTCCTGATTTTGTTTCTTCTACTGTGAATTTTGATCAAGTAACTTGTTGTTTTATCGATCTTTTCTTCTTCAAACAAGGCCGCTAAAGACTTGAATTTTAGCAAATTTGAATAGAAGTATCGGATGTCCTCATAAGCCTTACATTCCATAATGTAGTGCCACTCTGACTCCACTAAACTCGAAGAGCAGAAACAACAAATCCTATCCTCCCACAGCTCTTTGGGAATTTTTCACCTTCCTGTTTCACATCTCAAACAGTGTGAGCTAGTTCTTAACTGGGCTATTAGCATTTTAGTCTTCCACTTTATATCAGCCCCCATGTAAAATTTTTGCTCATGATCACAAGTAGGGTTAAAAAGCAAAACATAATGTTCTCTTTTCCGGCCAAGCTGTTTCAACCACATGATATTTTTTAATTTCTCTTTTACATAATTTTTCATTTCAACTTTTGTGTTTGGACACTCTTGCATATTGATCCCCCATTTTTCCATCCACTTGACATTTTGCTTCATCCATGTACTCTTCCTTCTAGTTAAAGTTTCTTCCACCACAATTTTGGGTCATCGGTGTTCCCCCATATTCTCTATCCTCTACAAATAGCCTAATAAATGAATTATTGTTGCCATTTCTATTGGGAAGACACCCACTTCAGCCAAAACAATCTCATACGAGACTGTACTTTTTATTTTGAAATTGCTTGTGATTAAGTGCTTTTGGAGTCTTTCTATTTGCTTCCACTTCACAACCGACGTGCTACAAACCCAAACTTTGCAGCCATATAAAATCACAGGCATAACAAGTAGCCCAAACAACTTCTTTGTTTTCCAATCCCATAACTTAGCCGATCTACATCTGTTTTGGAGCAAGTAAAGAGCTTTCCACCCCACTTGAATTCTTTTTGTCCTACAAATCTCCCATTTGAGATTCTTGCAAAAATCAAGACCCAAATATTTGTATTCACTCACCACCTACAAAGTGTTTCCCTCAAACTCAAAATTTATTTGCTTCCTAGCCCTTTTCAACGTAAAAATCATGACCTTGGTTTTGCTGATGTTGACTTGCATTCCCACATCTTGACAAAAAAGATGCAAAGCATTTAGATGTTCTTGAAGACTATTTTCAGAATTTTCCATTAAAGTAAGGTCATCCGCATACAGCAACAACTTGACCACAAAAGTGGCCAAAAGAACACCATCACCTCCCCGCTTGTCCAACCACTCTTCTAATTTGTCTATGTACAACCCAAACAAAGTGGGGGATAAAGGGCAGCCCTGTTTGACACCAATGTTGCTCCCGAAGCACTCGAAAAACCTTTCTTTGTTATGATTTTGGCCCTCACTTGATCATAAAGTCTATGGACAACAGCTCTATATTTTTTTGGAATTCCAAGTTGTTCCATTCTATCCCAAAGTTTGTTTCTAGGTACCGTGTCAAAAGCCTTTTTGAAGTCAACAAAACAACAAAAGACCTCACTACCCTGTTTATCCCAAACTTTTTCAACCATGTGCCTAAGAGTAATGCAATGGTCAATAGTAGAATGCTTTGGTCTAAAACCAGCTTGCCCTTTCGCCCTCTTATCCTCCTCAGCCCAACGACTGATTCTTCGCTCCACCATGCTCCCAAAGAGCTTCCCAAAGAGAGGATTAATCATTATAGTACAATAGTTTGATGAATTGTTGACATCCCCACTCTGGTGGAGAGGGATAACAACACTCGTGGTCCAATTTGCAGGGAAACCATGTTGAATGACCCTATTGAAAATCTTTTTGATATGCGGTGCCAAGAGCTCTAAACCCCACTTCAAATATTCCGCTTGAAGCCCATCAATGTCTCGAGCCTTTCCAATCGCCAAAGCTTTTATACCACTTTTGATATCCTTTGTGGAGAAAAGTTTATCATTTGAATTAATTGTCAGAGGGTATGTTTTGTCTTGGTCTCTTTCATACAATATTTTTGCATATTCTAACCATTGGATGTCCGTGATGTTATTCTCAGTAGAATCTCTAGCTTGTTGCAATTCTCTCCAAAAACCTCTCAGATTGTGCTTTCCAAGAGAAATTAACTCCCTCCTTCTAACAATCATGTATTCCTATTTTTTTGATCTTACTAATTTTTCATACTGTTTTTTATTTGCTTGCTTGCTTCCCGATATTTTCAAACTCCTTTTAGCCACCTTACACTCTTTGTCATACCATGGATTTGTAGGAAAGTTGTTTTTGGGATCCCTTTTACCCTTGGCTCTTTTGCAAGATATGAGAGCCTTGTGAATGATTGCCATCAACTTGTCGCTGTTTATTATGCTTCGATTTCTAGTGGGGCTGCCAACATTTTTTATTCCCTTTAACTATTTTTCAAGCATTCTTTTAAATATGTCCCGATTCTTGTCGGTTAGGAGAATTTTGTCTTGAAGGCCACTCCCTTTGCACGGCTACGGACTAGCTCTTTGATGGATAGTTTCTCTCATACCAAGCTTAATGTAAATGGGGTTATGATCAGATTTCAGTTCTATAGGACAACTCCCTATTTCCAACTCTATTATCCTTGGAATGATACTTTGAGAACCAATAACATAGTCTACCACACTCTGCCCATTGTGAGTATGACATGTGAAAGTTCCCGAGCTTGGAAAAGTGCTTAGACCATTACAAATGATTAAATTGTGGAGGCAGCAAAAACCCAACAGATTTACACCAAAAGATGAAATACCACCTTTTGAGTCCTGAGATACCCTTTTCCAACTTTGGTTTTCCTCTTCCTCTAACCATAGAGGATTGCTATTTTTCCCCTCTTCCTTACCAAAACAAAGAGCTTGGTTATTCGTTCTTGCATTAAATTCCCCAAGTAGGATAATCTTGCCTGAATCACAATACTTTGCTATGTCAATTTTTAGTGCTTCATATGGGTCATCTCTATCTAGATTCATTTTCTTGTATGCTTTAGAGCCATAAGGGGCGAAATAACAAGTTGCAAACCAAATCAGAGATTCACCATCTATTATCTTCACCCATATGTATTGGTTATTTGGGTCTTTCTTTTCTATCTTTATGATTCTCTCACATTCTTTCCTAACCAAGATTGTTACTCCCCCATGCCCCTTTCCACTCTTTGTTAGCTCATTCCACACTGAAAATTTATTATAACCTTCAAAATCAGGTATCCTACAACCTTCATGCTCATGAGTTTCCATGAGAGAGATGATATCCTTGCCTTCAGCTATGGGCCCCAACCCAGGCCCCCTCCTCCAAGGGTAGCCTCTACAATTCCAACTTACCATTGAGAGGTGATCCTGGGGGGCCCCGCCTTCCTATTTATTATGGTTCGTATTGTCCCTGAATTGGGCTTTCCCCCTATATAACCACACATCTTTTCCTGCTTTTCTTGTTGTTATAACTTTCTCCCATTCTTTCCTTCTTTCTTCTAGTTGTGCTAGAGTTAAATCCTCATCTATATAAAATGTTGTGCCTTGGAGGAACCTTTTATTTCTTAAAATTTGGTTCCTATTTTCACCACTTTTCAGGGTTACTCTTATATTCTTGCTCTTTCCTCCTCCCATGGTTTTACCAATTCTATTTGCTTGGAGGATATGTCCTCCCCATTGAAGCTTACTTAATAGAAAATCCTTTACTACTCTACTACTAGTGACTTCTCCATCACCATGCTCCTTCAACCCTTTAATTATTATGTTTGCTGCCCTACTTTGTCTGTCCTTTTCTTCCCACATGTGTTCCTTGATTTGCTTCCTTATGTCCTCCCTTTGCACTACTGTTGCCTCTTTTGCCACATGATTCCACGTTTTGTCCTCTTCTGACATTCCCATTTGCATGTTTTCCTTTACCCCACTACCTGCTAGAATTGACTGAGACACTTTTTCATGATGAGAAACTTGATTTACATTTGTTTGGACATTGTCTCTAGCTTTAATTTGACTTAATTCAGACTTTAAAGTCAACACCTCCCTCTGCCTTGCCTCCAAGCTATGTTGTAGTTTGTTTATTTGATCCTTAAAATATTTATTTTCATGTGCTAGCTGCTGCTTGGATTCAGAGAGTACTTGAAACTCGTTATCCTTCACCTGTTCTCTCTCTTCTAACATGACAAGCCTCCCTTTTAAAGCCAATAATTCCTTGACATATAGCTCTGAAGCCCATGTTAAAGGGGTTGATGTGGGGCTGTATACTTCCTGGCTGGACCCTGACTTTCTTCTCCACCTTTCGCAATGGTCTCAAGGTGCTCCTTGGATTGTTTCCCTGAGTCCAACCCCAACCATGCTTTTGCCTCTAACTGCTTTTCTTTCCCAACTTCTAGCAGATTTATCTGATCTTTATCCTGAAACTGTGTTGTTACATTAGGTTGATTTAGGCCCACATCTGATCCTACACGGGAATTGTAGGTTGTTTTGGGGAGAATTGCCACAATTTTTTTGTTTCCCAATCTTTTTAACTTTTTTGCTATTCTAACTTGTCTGCATTGGAGAATCCTCTTGTACTGTTTAGCATTAACAAAAGTTAGGTTTACTCCTGCGTCTGATTCTTTTTCCTGAATTTGTTTATGTTTTCCATAACAGTGATTCTAGGGCTCTTGTCGTGATGAATGAGTGTTTAGTGGAGCTCTCCGGGTTGCAGGGCATGCCATAAGGGATCAACATGCTTGCATTTGCAGCCATTCGACTCACCCCTAAACCCACCACTTTTGCCAATAAGCTGCCCCTCTGCTAATGTACTGAATGTGTGTTTGTCTTAACTATTTTATCGGTGTGTTTTTGCCAGTTTTGATGAAAGACTAAGGTGCAATCTTGAATAGAAAATAGAAAGAACATGAAATTTTCCAAAGTTGAATAGAAGACGACAAACCCCAGACTGGGCCTTGAATTAACCGCAAAAGAAACGAAGGGTTAAACAGATTTACTCCTTACCCGAGATTTGTATGCCCCACTTTTGTCTTTGCATTGGCTGGCCCCCACCGTTAACTCCAGACCCAGCCGACAAAGCTCTCAAACAAAGCCTATTTCAGACACCTTTTTGTTGCCTCCTCGAACTCCTGGACACGCCTGAATACGCCTCTGGATACGCCTCTAAATACGCCTGGTGCATACACCTGGTTGCATTGATATCAAAGTTATTCACCAACAATATTCAATGTAAGAAAGTAAATAACCTAAACTATTTGATGAGCCTGCAACTGAGTAGGAAGGGTGTGAAGAGGGCGACTGGGAAAGATACATGTTTGGGGAAAGAAAATTGAGACCCCAACAACTGTGCCCATCTAAACTGCGATCTAAGATGCCACTGGTGGATGTGATACTAGCAGACAAGACATGGCAAGCAGATAATGCGATTCACAGGGAGGACAATACGACTTTATCAGTCAAAAAGAGCTTCTGTTACATCGACATATGGTTACTTAAAAGAGATTCAGCAATGATTTCCTTGTTGATATTTTCTTTTTCTTTTTCTTTATAGCGCTCTTTTTTTTTTTTTTGTTCTTACAATATTTGCTAGAGGAGCAATGTTTTCAAACGCTTTATGCTTGTTACGTTTCACTTTATTTCATTATTTCCAGCAGATTGCATGAGGAATGTTAAGCCTATTACACTATATTGTGGGTGGTGCCCGTGCTCAGGAGGCAATCACTAGATGTGTATTCTTCTATATATTATTTCATTCCTCTATTCTCCTTGGTTGTTGTAGGATACTCAGGTGCACAGGTTCGACTTGGTCTAGATAACCATTCTGCAATATTTTTGTTGTTCTCCCTTTTTTTGTGTAGGGTTTATAGGAATTTTGATGGGTTTGTTTTCAAATAAAAGCCTCCTGCTCGACTACTTCTATAGTCAACTCACCCCACCTTAAACTTCCAGATCACTTATCCACCTGCAATACATTCTTGTTTTTATTTATTTATTTTTCTTTTCCTTCTGAGCAATGCGGATGGCTACAAATTTGGCAAGATTGAAGTAAACAAAGCAATAAGTCTACTTTATTTTATTTTATTTTTTTCTTTCCTCTATAAAACAACAAGTCTCGGTGACAAGAATACACTAAATATTGTTTCAACGAACAAAAAGGAAAATATGTGTAAACATGCCCAATTAATTTATCGTCCTATCCATTTTATTTTATTATTTTGTCAATAAACTTGGATAATGGCATTTTTGGTTTTTGTTTTGGAGCAGAAATATTATAGTTGCATCACTGTCACAATTTAACTCCCGCCCACTTGTTTCCAAGCAAGCTACCAACATAAAACATTCAAGACCCATTTATTTCAGTAGTAACTATAAACAAAGTTCCCTTTAACTTGCTCATCTCGATAGAAGCTAATTGTTCCTATAGAAGCATTACACCAAAATAAATTAATTTAACTATTCATTGGTCCTGCAGTAACAATGAGTTTGAGATATAAATGCATATTCTCCCTTTTCAGGTTACAAGATAGGTCCATAGGGGATTTCCCCTCCCTCATAACAAGATATAATTTTCTCACGTAGACTTCTCATGATTCAATTGATGCTCAAGAATGAAGCAACAAACATGCAAATCAAATAAACCTTGCTTATTCCATTCTCTTTCATGTTGTATCATAACATTAGCTTTTCATATTAGAACAACAAATTTAAAGAAATACAATGAAAGACACCCACAACTGATTAAGGCTTGCTCTCCACCCTACCGTAATGGCATCATGGAGCCTCGTGGGCTCTAGCCATACCCCCGAGCAACGAATTTTTAAACTCCACGATGATAAATGGAGTCTTTTCTTATCTTTACTAAAGGATAAAACTAACATAGCATCAATATCATACATCTAGGCCCTCTACCTCTATTTTCAACCATGATCCCTACACTATGTCACCTTCTTACAACCAACAAACAACAAAGGTAAATGGAAATGGGAAGAACTTATCTCTTTGCTTTTAGATGAAGGAATTGAACTCTTATATCCATCCTTCCTATCCAAGAGTTACAATTTGTGAAACTTCTATATATTTGAGGAGGAAGAAGGAGTGAGGTGTTACCCACTTCTCCTCTTGGATAACTTGAGTGGAGATGGTAGAAAGAAAGAGAAGAGGAGAGGATCCCACCTCTTGGAAAGATAGTGATCAAGATCATGTCTCTCTATTGGGACAGTGTTGCTCCAACATCAACAACATTAGCCCAAGTTTTATACATGATTATCTTTATTTTATTCATACCCCATTTTAAATTTCACATTTATTAAAGATTACAAAACACTAACAACAATTCTTTTATTTCATCTTTTACAACTTCGCTAGCATTTAAGTTTTAAAGACTTTCTTAGTAAATATGGTTTGTGTGTATACTATAGTCACTATAATCCACTTAGATAACTTGCCAAATAGTGTTGATACCCTAGCTTCATTCCACCTTTTAAATTGTATGTTTATAAGAATTTCCTTCTATATCATGGGCAAGATGGACATGGGGAATATGACTTAGTTAAAATTTTCTAGAATTTTTCTTTTAAAAAGCTATTTGATCATGAAAACAAAAATGTTGTTATGATTATCCAATATTTAACTTGTTTAAATATATGTGAAAAATACTATGAAATAAAGATTAGTAAACTTCTACGCTTTGATTTGCACTTTCATTCTCATACAACCATCTCAAACTACGAGGGCTTCCTCTTCAATACTTAATTTCAATAATGTTTCCTTTTAATAGTTAAGATACACCTCCAAAAAGAGTCTGTTGCACAAAACTTCATCGATTCTTCCTTAGGGAATTCCAAACTCATATATATAAAAATAAAATGTAATCACGTATGAGATAAGCTATTATATTACAACATACATCAATTAAAAAAAAAACTAATAAAATTGGTTTAGTCTTGAATAGTTGTATCATCCACCTTTACAATGATTTCTTCCCAAGAGTTTAGGAATGAATCAGTTAGGCTGCCTTATTCCCTTGGAAACAATTTCTATGGTTTTGCAATTTTCGTTTCTCTCGAACTCCTCATTCAACTATAATTTAGTTGAGTTAGGTCTTGAAATCAATGCCTATTCTTGAACTATTTCGATCTAGGATTATAATCTTTTCTATATCCTAGATAGAGTCTATGAGCATTCTTTGGATATGTTTTGGGTCTTGCCCAACTTTATGGTCCATTCCTTTAACGATTTAAAATAGATCATATAAATTTAAATACTCTTTTAGTAGTTATAAGGTAATAAACAGTAATGCACTAACGTTCCCAATTTCCAAGATAAGTCATTAAATTTTGATAATCTAGATTTTTAAAGGTTTTATTCATATATTATGACAATTATTACTTGTAATTCATGATCAAGCTTTTGAAATTATATTTGAATGTGTATAGTAAATATAATATTTTAGCTTAATTTTTTTGACCATATCATATTGTTACAAGGAATCAAAAGAAAGTAAATTGTTTAGTGGTGACAATACCAATGAATATTTAATATTACTAATATCTTTTGGAAAAATTACATCCTTTATAAAGCTTTAGGCATCATGGACAAGTTAGGAATTTTATCGGGATTAGGTGAGAAGGTTAATATTTTAATTTAAATTGTGTGAAATCATAAACTGTGTTAGTAGATCAAATTTTATTTTAATTGTGAGCTTAGGGAATGAAATATTGAGCTTATTGCTTTAAGAAGAACTTTAAGAGGAATTTTTTTATGATAAATTACTAACATATTTAATATCAACTTTAATTTTTATTTAATCATATGAAAATGGAACAATAGTCATAAGTAGATTAACTATAGCAAAATAACCAATTCACATCTCCTACATACTTCTATTATAAAAGAAAAAAAAGAATTGGATTAGTTTATTTATGTGTTTGATGAGTGATTAGCTCATAGTAAGTGATAATAAAAGATTCAAGAATCATGATGTTATCCATTATAGGCTAATAGATTTCTTTTTTAGTCGTCATACATTACTATTACTACTTTGAATTCTATAGACAAACTTTATCATCAATTGATTTATATGGTGTAATTTCTCTTCTTAATTTGTTTTGTTTTATTATTGCAAAATAATATGTGTTAGCAGTATATATTGATTGCTATTTCTAATAAGTCATAACCCACTATAGAATGTGTTGGTTCTCTTGATATCATGCATGCACAAAGTCAAGCTAAATTGTGGAAAATCAACCTATTTATACGTGAGGCTTGTGTGCATCATCTAGTAATTTTAGAATAATTATTGGGAGATCCTATATGTGGGTCTAGTCATAATCTTTGACCTTGAACTATTGTTTCTCATTATTATAGTGTGGACTAGTGACATTGGGGATATGATTGAACTATTGCCAAATTATTTGTGAGAGTTGAGCTTAGATGATATACATTATTATCAACCAACCAAGTATGTGATGGTTCAAGCTCAATTTGGCAAACTATGAAGCCTCTGATTTCATTATGTAGGAAAGGACATCATGGATGAGCTCTCAAGGCATAGGTCTTTCCCTTAAGTCTTGTCCTTCCATAACTACTTTGGAATTATTATTGATACATTTTATTTGCATAGCATGTGGCCTTATTATGTCTTCATATTATAAATATGTTAGTAGAATTAATTAGTATGTCTCGATGTTGTGATTCCATGTCTCCTTCTTAACATCCAACCGTAATTGTCTATAATAATTTATTTACCTAAATAAAGATTATAATCTATTGGTCGAATGTTATACTTTTCATGAAGTACATGTATTGAAAACAAACTTCTGTGAGTTAATGAATTGTATGTGGTCAAAATTTTTAATTTGTGTTGTGTCCCTAGCAATGTTTTGGGCATTACACGAAAATTACCTTTTTGGTAGATTTTTATAAAATCTTGAATTTTCCATTTTTGGTAATTTTGCATGCTTATTCGCATGGCTATAGAAGCTAATAATTATTTAAATATAGCAAGAGTGACACTATTTGCCAACTCAAAAATCTAATTAAAGAAGGAATTAAAAAATAAATAAATATTATGTAAATTGGGAAAATCTTTAAAAAACACTAAAAGTTTAATTTGAGATCGTATATGAAGGAACTTGGCTCCAGATTAGTGTCAAGATGTGGTCTAATTGAATAGATTCAATTGGAATTAGATTCTACTCTTTGAGATGCTTCTCCATGTAAAATCTCAGCCCAAATGGACTCCCAAGTCAAAAGTTATGACCTTCAAAAGCCTTTGCATCACTAACATTAGCCCACACAAGTGTTGAACCTCATTGCAATGGAAATCAAGCTCCAAACTATTTTTGTTTATCACTTTAATATTCTATGACATGTTCCTTCCTCCTTCAATCCACTATGTATTATGTTATTTCTAATGACCTTTCTTAATCAACATAGATCGTTCTACTATTTTGAACAACCTTAATCAATACAAATCATAACTTTACAATGTATCTTGGGACATTCCTTAATGTAGATCAACCTTTGTGATACTCCCAACTACCTTGTACAAGTCTTCCAAGGGTTCCATGAAATGGTTTCACGTGATGTGGAGGCCTACAATTGGAATAGCCCTAAAAAAATGATAGTCTACCTATTGTCGGCTTCTTCCCAACAACAAATGGTTTTTGTGTTTCTTCCATGCTTATGACCACACCCCAAATATGCAAGTTTAAATGTCTATTTTACATGAGTATACACATTATGGATCTATTCCACAATCACACAAATATCTCACAACCCTACTCTTCTACATGTACATGAATAAATAGATCAGTCTATTCAAATAAATCCCCTTATGCACATGATTCTAAAAACATGAACAAACACAATACACAACAAATCAAATAATTTCATATAACCATTATTGAAAAAACTAATAGATAATACCAAACCGTCACCCAAATTCTAAATGATGCCATATGATATTTTTTGGGTGAAAATTATGTAATCACCTTTTCAATAGATTACACAACCTAGGCTTCAACCACAGCTGTGTGAGATATGATCTCTCCTCTCAGAAAGGGGAGGCACACTTCTTACTGCTTACAGAAGCTAAGTAAAACTAATTAAGTATTTACAAAATGTACACTACAATTACGAGATGGGGGGTGTGTCACATTCATGCTTCGCTCTTTTTTTAGAGAAGATGTTTTACAATGCTTCACAATTGATAGTTCTAATTCAAAATAACTTTAAACTAAAAACAAGCAGTAATGCCAATACCTCTATCTTGTCAAAGCAAAGCTTAGAGGTACTAGGTTTGATAATAAGAACAATAAAATGAGAAAGGAAAGCTCACGAGGGCACAAAGTCATTTCGAAGCTTTTTCACCAATGGATCCTTTAGATATGTAACGTTTGTTGTATTAGAAGCACAAAGTCTTCTAGATACAACAATTCCACGAACAACATGAACAATTACAAACACAAAGTCTTGTAGATCATTCAACAATAGTTACTCAAACATAAACATAAATTCAAATAGAGAATGTAACACAAAGTTTACATAAATTTATTCGAAGCCCTTCAGATCTCATCTACTAATCACTACCAATATGATCAATACACAAGATTATCGATTCCAACATAAAGTATGGTATGCAATTCTCTTCTATATTGATCATATTTTCATTCACAAACATGAACACAAAGTTTCACAAATATGCTTCAAAAAGGGCAGCACTTCGTTGCAAAATACTAAAGGTAAAAATTACAATAGAAATCCCTCTTATTTATAAAAGAGAGGGAAGAGCAAATCTAGGAAATTAGTTGAGTAAAATTAGGAAAGTTAGGTGAGCTAATTTAGGAAAATCTCACCTAACTTTGACTAAGTCAAAATGTTGTCCATCTTTGTAGAACATCTCAGATTTTTAACGTAATTACATTTGCTGAAAAGATATTTAAGATGTCAAAAACTATTTACAAGATGCATAAAGGGAAGCATCAAAATATTCAACACTGGAGATCAAGAGTCTTCATAGTTCCTTGCTTTGGGTGCGGAAGTCTTCATACTTCTTCTTGGTCTACTGCATGAATGCATCATCTAGACCGACTGTGTAATCTACAAGGGTGTGAACTCTTGTGATCAACCTTCTGGTAGATGAATGAATTTTCTTGCACCTGTGAAGATGCGTCTTGAGATTATCAAGAGTTAGCCGTATCTCATAAGAGACATGTATTGAGGCTTTTGAAAAGCTAGCATCCTCAACTTGCTGCATGACGACTTCTTTGTAGATCTTGGAAAGTTCGCTAGCCGGGAGGAAAATACGATTTTCTTCAAGAAGCTTTCCTAGAAACTCCTTAATTCCCTTCTCCAGGATAGCACGATGTCCTTTGACATCTTCTTGAATATGGTGGAGATCTTCGATAAGAGATTTGATCACTTCGATGCAGTGCTTGAGTGATTCTCGTACCTCTACATATTTTTCCTTGTCGGGAATTACCCCAACTTGCACCAATTTACTGAGCTTTGCCTATTTCATTTGTGACCAAAATGATAGGAATTTTTCCATCTCTTTTTGCTCTTGGGTAAGAATAATTTCTTCCTTATCAAGCTTTTATTTGAGCTTTGGCTATTTGTGTGGCCTTCTCATCTGCAACAACTATTACTTGTGAACCATCTTGTATTAATTCATCAATGAAATCATACAATGCTTTACCTTTGGAGGCCAAATTTTCTGCCTTCCGTACTGTTGGTTCTTCAAGGTTTTCAATAGTCATGGGTTGGATATTTCTTGAAGATTTTGTAAGTATCCTCAAAACAATTACATATCGCTCGGCCTTTTGTTTGTATATGTCTCGGGCTTGTTCCATTTTATCAAGCCTTCCTACCAATGCATCCAAGGTTACTTGTGCATCTACCTTTGTAGTTTCATTCGTGACCTTGCCAAGTTGGACTCTTGTTACAGTGTAGTCCTCCATATTTACATCCCCTTCTTCTTGTGGAGGTATTCCAATCTCTACATACTTATAACTGGCCTTGTCAACATGAAGCCATGAATGTACCTTTGCCTTTTTCTTCCCCTTGGCTTTTGTAGGGGCTATCTCTTCAAGATCAAGTTCCTCCTAAGGGATCATTTTCTTTTTCCTCTTTGATACTTGAGATACCAACCAAGGGGGAAGAGAGGAAGTATGAGATTCTTGGTTGACTATCAACTCTTTTGTCATAACCGCTTCTGTAGAAATGACTGGTATGGTGACAATTGGAGTAGTGTTTGTCATGAATGCACCAGTAGATTACACACCAAGTTGATCGTGCAAAGATTCATTCACGAACCTATTGAATTTAGCCTCAGGAGTGATGTCATGAGACGAAGATGACAAAATGGGAATGGATGATGGAGGACTTGACAAAATATCAACCGTTTGTGTATTTGAAACTGATGGAGGAGTATCAAGTACGGTTGATGCTACAGGAGGATGAGAAATGTCTATTGCAGGTATTGTGGATGTAGGAGGAGGTGATGTGGGAAAAGGAGGTGGAGGAGTATTAGGACTAGGAGGTGTGTGAGGAACGTTTGAAGTTACGGGTGATGACGTTTAGGGAAATTCTTCAACAATATTCTTATGTGGAGATAGAGTTTGTTCTTCGTCATGCCCGAGTTCCTATTTATCACCTTCTTGTTCTCCTTCTTGATCACCTTCTTGTTCTTCAGACTCTTGTTCTCCTATGGAATCTTCTTCCTCATCAAAATCTTCTTCTTCAGTAGATTCTTCACTTGGATTTTCTTCTTCTTTAGAATCTACCTCTTCAAAAACAGGCCCTTTTCCTTTTGAGTGAGATGGTTCAGATTATGTGGCTTCTTCTTCTTGAACTTCCCTTGCATCCTTCTTGCCAACAATGAACTTTATTCTAGGGCCTCTTCGGGAAGAAGAGGGAATAGCCACATGCTTGTCTTTTGTGCGGAGTTCCTGTTGTTGGCCGAATTCTACTCTAGGTTCTTCTCCTTCTGACTCTATCGTGAAGGCTTTCATCTGGAAACCATGCTTGTGTAGCCATTCTGTAGTATTGGCCAATATGGGAGCAAGCCTTTCCCTGATGGAAACACTTTCCTTCTTAGACCATTGTATTGCAGGAAGAGATCTCTTAGAAATCTCATTTTCATCGTAGGCAGTGTTCATAATGTCACCAGGATCTTTGAAACCCTTTGGTAGGTCAACAACACCAAGATCCTTGATCTACTCTACAGTTAGCCTACAGTAATCCATCTTGCGGATATCCTCTTCATCTCTGCATTCAGCCCATATATCTTCGAAGTGGTACTTGTGGTTGTGAACCTTTTTCAACTTCCTATTCACATTCTGGTAATCAAAGTCAAATCTGTATTTGTAGGTCCTTATTGTCATGACCTGCATTTCTGCATAGATTGATTTTGCTTTTTGCACACTCTTAATGGTATATCTACCAATCGTCAGTGAGAATTTGAAACCGGTTTTGTGAATCCTCATTCATTCTTTGTGAATTGAAATTAGTTGTTTGCATAACTCCATGAGTATCCAATTATTTGAGGGATATATGGGCAACATGTAAGGGCACCCAGTGTAGCACCCTACCCTCATGTAAGTGAAAGTTGGAAATTGTAAGAATATGCCACCCGACCTTGCTTACCACTTTATAGGCCTCATCTGACACTCTCTTCTTTTCGAGATTTGGATCAAAACTCTATAGCAGAGGTACGAAGAAGGCATCTGTAACCCTCCTAAAATGGTGAAGACTCTCCTTCAGTTCCAACTGATAGAAATACTTGTACACTGGTACAAAGTGTTGGTTCCCCTTTGTAGAAAGTCCTAGGAATTGTCTCATCACGGCTAAGACATAAACCAAATAAGAAGTCATATAGAACTTCAAAGTGGTTGGCACATTTATCAATTGTTCATGAATTTTGTCACTGATTTGTGTTCCCTAATCAATATGAGCCTTATGTCTTCTTATGATCTGAATGTATTGATACATCCAATCCTGAAAAATGAGATGATTTAGGAAAGCCTTTGACCCTGCTTAGGAGAGTGATCTTGTCCCTGACATCCTCTTTGAAGTCACTTCGTGGAAGCCCTTTTGACCATCTTGAGATAGAATGCCTGGGTTTTTTCAACCACTGACTATTAATCAAGTTCTTAGCCTTGGTTGGATCTACATCATAAACTTCCTACGCTTATTGCATTGAAATCTCAGTGTATCTTTCCATGTGTGGAACTCTGAACACAATGTCAAAGAAATCATGGTCTAGCCTCAGAATTTCTTGTCCAAAGGAATCTATCACACTTTTTCTCTCTCAGATGTAGTGGGAAGCAACTTGGAGAACGAACTCTGTGTGATGAGCAGATGTTAGAAATGTGGACACCAGATGCAGATTGTTATGTATAATGGCTCTCAAACTGTCTTCCAAAGGCTTTTGTTCAGTTCTTTTAACAAAGTCTACAAGGTCCTGATGACCAACCTCGGTGTCTTTTATTTCGTCCACCTTTGAGATCACCACTGAAGGCGGATAGACACCTTGGCACTTGTATTTCATTTTGCGCTCTTGTTTCCAAAAGACGATGGAGGCTTCTTGGCTATCATCTAGGAGCAACTGGATCAAAGATGTCACCTTGAGGATCACTTGATGATATCTAGAAAGAAACTGCAAGGATGGTGAATCAATAGGCTTTAGTATAAAAAAGTAGCATTGGGAAGCGTGAAGTGAGCAAATGATGTTGAGCAAGCATGAAATGAGCAACTAGGCACAGAAAATGAATCAGGAGTGAAGAAACAGGGTCTGGAGTGAAAATGGAGTGATTTGGAAGCGTTTAAGGCAAAAACTACCAAATGTGTAGGAGCACTAAAAATCAGCGCTCCTACACTTAGAGAGAGTTTCAAATGTAAGTTTGGAAAAATGTGTCAAGGCGCTGAAAATCAGTGCCTTGACATTTTGTCTTGGAAAGATAATGAAGTGTAGGAGTGCACTTTTTAAGCGCTTGAGCATGAAGAAAGGGATATCACTCCATGTAGGAGTGGTGATTTTCACCACTCCTACACTTGGATTCTGGTGAAAGTCTAATGTGGAAGAGTGGGTTTTTTCACTGCCATGACATTTAAATGTCTTGGGAGACTTTGTGTTCGAGCGGTGAAAATCACTACTCGAACATAAAGAGTGGAGATCTTTCAAACACGAAGCCTTATCATCTCTGAAAGTATGGATTCAAAATTTTACCACTTTGTGAATGATATGCTTGAAAATTGAAAAGGGTTACAAAGGGAAAAAGAAAAGTATTAGGAGAATTCAACTTAGGAACAAAAACCCTAACAAGAAGGACGTGACATAGAAACAAAGGAAAAACGTATGAGGAAAGACAAGAAAACCAGGCGTGATAAAGAAATAGGAATAAATTCAAAAATGAAGAGTGATACTTTACAAACCTAGCAAAGAAAACATTTTTCCCAACTTGCAGAGATTCATTGATGAATGAAAAGAAAATGCAACGAAAAGACAAACAACTTATCTGGTGGAAAGAGGCGAAAACCCTAGCTCAAGATGGTGAAGAAATCTTCACGTGTGAGCTTGAAGGAAGTTTGGAGAGGAAGCAACACACAAAGGAATAGGAGAAAAAAAAAATGGAATGAGTCTAAAAATAACCTAAAATAACTTAAAAGTGATTTAAAAGTGAAATAAATGAAACACAAGTTGCGCATTAATTAAGGCGAGCTAAGTGGCACAAAACTGGGAAAAGTGCAGAAGCGCTAAAAATCAGCACTTGTGCATATAAAATTGACTTTGAACAAAAATGCACAAGCACTAAAAATCAGCACTTGTGCACTTTGACACTTAGAAAAATTTACAACCTCAACATGTAGGAGCGCTGAAAATCAACGCTCCTACACTTTTGCCAATTTTCACAAATTCCAAAAGCTAGAGGCTGATGAAGATGCTCGTTTCGAAGCTCTTCGAAAGAAAGACAGGGAAGGACACTTAAATGAACCATTTGAGATTTTGGAACACATATTGAGGTGGATTGAAAATGACCTCATTTTGCATCCTTGAACACCACAACCTATGAAACAGACAAGTTTCGTAGGGGGGTTATCCGTGGATCGAGCACTGCTAGATTCCATGATAACAATATTTATGTTAGAAATCTGAAATAGATTGAATAACCCAAGGAAATTTTTAATAGAAAATCAAAATTACATAAACTGGAAAAGCATAAGAATGTAAACTAGGACTTTGAGAGATTATGCAATATCAATGTGACAATATTGCATTAAGAGCTTCCAAGTTGAAAAGATACAAAGCAAAGATGCAATACAAGCTAGGTAGTGAGTTTATATAGAACTTAGGAGAGGAGGTAGGTGAAAAATCCAACCAATAGGAATCAACCATAAAAATTGGAGATGGACCACCAAAAGTGGAAAGTGGTTCCACCTTTTAAGGAAGGGGACACCACACACTTATCTCCTAGTAATAAACTCACTTTATTATCCTAAGAAAGCTTAATAAAGTGTAGGAAAAACCTACGACTAAGGGAAAATAAATTAACCCACTAGCAAAATAAAAACCTACACCAACAATTTACTAATTTCTCCATATAGAATACCAATACCATCATACCCCTTCAAGTTATAAAATAGAATATATAAAGTAAGACACAAAAATGATCAATCAACATGAATTAATTATCTCACAAAATAGATATGTAAATATAGGAGAAGGGAATTTTTTAATTTAAACCAAGAATAGTGCAAAAGATTAGGTAGTCAACTCCCACTAACTAAAATTTGTGGTAAACTAACTTCACAAGACTAGCAAGCTAACTCCATAAGACTAGATCACTAACTCCATGAAACTAGCACACCTAAGTAAGTTTAAATCTAATTGTAGGAATAATTGAAAATAAAAAATGAAGATAAGTAATATTCTACACTAACACAATCTCCTTTTAAGTAGACCTTAGATTCATGCAATGGAGACCTAGTCCCCTCTACTCCACATCAATGCATAAAATTTATTTGTAAAGGAAAATCCTTTATGATTAACGTAGATCAAGGTCCACTTCAATATTTTCATTGAATTGAATCTATTTCTACAAGTTCTTCAAGAATACTTCATACTTTCACCATTTATTTTTCATCTCTACATATGTTGCATCAACACATCCTATCAATGATGCTACATCTCTTCATTCTTCTTGATATAATCCATGTACTACTAATGACTAGGGATCTTTATAATTAACTCCTTTTATAGATTCAAATATGAATTAGACCTTTCTCAATTTAATATTACAAGAATAAAGTCAACTCATCATATATTGCAACATCCTAAATTTCCAAAACATACTTATTTGTCTTCTTGAAATCATGTGATTACACAACACATATTGAGCATGCTATTATATGAGGATCCTCCTTCATTTTTAGAGGTGGATAATTATTAGGGCTTTGATTTTCAAATGCTTTCTTTAAATTCATATAAATTCAATGGTTTGGGGCATATAGAATAAGGTATTAAGGTTCCTATATAAACTACACCGCAAGTCTCTATTGTAAGCCTTGGTTATGAACATCCTCGGCCCTCTAGAGTCTCCTACTATGATTTTGTTGATGTAGCCATGATTACCTCATTTACTTATTCTCTTTATATAAAACATATACAACTAATTATTGAATCCTCCTATTTGTTTTTTTCTTATTTGTATATTTCTCTAAAAAGAAAGCCTTGGCCAGATTTCTTGGCATCCTTATTGATTATCCTTAATTTCATCATTATTGTAGATTACCCTATGTTTTTAATGCACTATATCTGGTGTGCCTATTATGTTATTTGATGATCCTATACTTTATCTTACCTCTCATCCTAAAATTATGAACATTATTGATGCCTTTATAGATCATAATGTTCCTAAAAAGGCTATTAATATTAGTCAATATATTTCTCTAGAATATGATTCTTCACACTCTCAACTCTTACATGAGATTATAGATATTTTTGCATTGATGTATGATGACATGCCTAACATTATATTAGAAGTTAAGATTCACAATATAATATTATATCATGATTCTCAATCAATCAAACAAAAAAATCATAAGATGCATCATGAGGTGGATTTGATGGTTAAGAATTTTTTTTTATTCATCCATCCTATTGATTATGAACCTTCAATCTTGAACATAATTGCTATCACTAAAATTATGGTTTCATCCACATTTATCTCAAATTTTGTGATGTCAATAAAGCTTAACACAATAACAATTTTCCTCCCAACATTGATATAGTTGTGTACTTGATTGTACGATATGCACTTCTCTCCTTTATAAATGGACTCTTAGATTATAACATAATCCTTATTGATCCGCTTTACCAATATAAATTTACAATGCCATATGGAACTTTATCTTATGTGTTCATTTCCTTTAGTTTGAAGAATTTTGGTGCAATTTAATTGTGGGCCATGACCCTTATCTTCTATGATTTCATACAAATATTTCATAAGATTATTTTGATGAAAGAATTTTTTCTTCACCAATACCACATTCACAGTCTTTGTCATATCTTTGAATTATTTCATCTATACCACATGTACATAAACCCTAAGAAGTCTATCTTTTATTTCAATAGTGTTAATATTCATATGTTTATGATATCTAATCATTGAATTGAGTTTGACACTAAAAATATAGATTCTATTATTAACATGAATTGTATTCAATATATTATACATACATTTTGGAGTTCTCATCATATTTTGGAGTAATATTTTTCGTGCCTATATTGTTATGTTTTAATTCCATCTACAAATTAGTATTTGTTAAAATTGTATGTTAGGAATATTACAGTGGTATCAAAACAAGATTCTACCAGCCTATAGGGTTTACTACTGATTAATGTTGCCAAGTAAAAGGGAGATCGGGCTTCAAAGGAGGGAACTAAAGAAAGAAGGCCAAGGAGAAACAATGGAGGATGATGAAGCCAAATAAAAATTTGAGGAAATGATACAAGGTAAAAATCATCTTGCTAACATGTTCGGCCAAATGTTTCAGTGGATGCAAAATAATGCAAGGAAGGAGAATGATAGTATTAATGGAGTTGGTGCCTTCAGTGAATCAAGTGGTGGAAATGGGAAGGAGAAGGTGATTGCTACACAAAGTTCCAGAACGAACTTTAGTAATAGGCCTCTTAAGCCTAAGTTTATTCAAAAAGTGGAAAAATTTCTGAAGGACTTAACTATCCTCTAAGATGACATCTCAAGAGCTTATGAAGAGTATAGGACTTTGGACCCTCCAATCAAAGAGATCTTGTCTTTAAGATATTTCATGGAAATGTAGAAGAGTAAAAGGGGAACTTACCATTCAATCCCCAAGCCAAAAGAATTGGATCACTCATTGGGAAAGCTATCTATTTACCCTTTTGATGGACATGAGAAAAGCACTTCTAGGGCATGGTTGCATAAACTTGATACATATTTAGCACTCAAGCCAATGTACAAAGAAGATGCCATAAAATTTTCCACTCTACACTTGGAAGGAATTTCTCATGAGTGGTGGTAGCATGTTTTGACCACTCAAGGCCACAAATTGATCAAATCTTGTGATGAATTCTACAACAGACTAGTTGAGAGATTTGATAGAAGAGATCTAGAATAAAATTTTAGAGAATTGGATTACCTCAAGAGAAAAAGGAGTGTGGAGGAATATGTTGTAGATTTACAAAAGCTATCATTCAAGGTAACTAACATTTCTAGAGAGAAGACTAATAGTCCTTTTCATAGATGCTTGTCAAAACAATTCAAGGTCTTGGTGAAATAGTTCCACCCCTCAACACTCTAAGAGACTATCTAGAAGGATTTTGAACTGAAGAGTTATATTCATCATTAGAAATCAAAATATTCAATATGGAATAAACCAAAAGGAAGTTTCTGAAAGAAGCCTTGGATTGCTTAGAAACCTGCTCCCCCTGTCGCACCCAAGAAGAGTGATGTTGAAACCAAGAATGAGATTAGAAGGAAGAAACTTTGTTTCTCTTGTAGAGAACCATGGGTTCTAAGACATAGGCATCTTAGAAAGGGGAAAGTACACTAGAAGTCATCTCTAACAAAGAACCGGATTCAGATAGGTCCAAAGAGTTTCATGATATGAAAAAAATCCCTCCAGAGGAAGAAGATAAGGAGAAGGATGGTCATGGTATTCTAGCATCTCTATCCAGCACACATAGATACCATTCTTTCAAGTTCTGAGGAATATTTTCAGGACAAAGATTAATTCTCTTGATTGATGGAGGAGCTAATCATAAATTCATTAATGAGGGACTTGTGAGGAGAAGAAGGTTGGATGCAAAGAATTTTGAAGGGTTGACTCACTATAGAAAATGGGTATAACTTACCCTAGAAGGAGAAATTTTGGAAGCAAGACATAACATTTGGAGATCATAAGGTTCATGATGATTTTTATGTCATTAGATTGGGTGAAATTGATTTGATTTTAGGTATGTAGTGGTTACATTCATTTGGAGAGTACACCACAAACTACCAAACGATGGAGCTCAAGTTCAAATCCAATCCGAAAGACATGGTTCTAAAGGGAATGGCTAATGGAGGTCCACAAGTAGTATCATCCAAGAGAATGGAAAGAATCTTTCAGAAGAACCAAGTTGCTTGGATTGCTAGTTGTTTGGTGATTTTAAAGGACTCCTCTGAAGGTAAGAATGGTCAATTTCATATTGATATACAAAATATTTTGGATAAGCATAGTTTGGTTTTTAGTGGCATTCCTCCCGGACTGCCACCAGATAGAGGTTTCCATCACATCATAGAACTTGAACCGGGATCAAAGCTGATTATGACCACTCTTCACTGCCTTCCCCGGATGTATAAGGAGGAGATAGAGAGAGCAATAAAGGAGTTGTTGGATATGGGCTACATCAAACCAAGCTCTAGCCCTTTTGCATCCTATGTGGTGTTAGTAAAGAAGAAAGATAGCACTCTCTGGATATGCATATACTATCGAGCATTGAACAAGAAGACCATTAAGAACCAGAACCCCATACCGTGGATGGATGAGCTAATTGATGAACTACCTAGTGCGGTATACTTTTCAAAGATTGATTTGAGATCTGGATACCATCAAATTCACATGAGGGAGGAAGATTTGTAGAAAACTGCTTTTTAGTGTCACTATGGGCATTTTGAGTTCCTAGTTATGCGTCTCACCAATGCTCTGAAAGCTTTCCAATCATGCATGAACCATGTTTTTGATAAGAATTTGAGGAAGTTTGTATTGTATTTCTTTGATGATATTTTGATCTATTGCAAAACATGGGAGGAACATTTGAAGCACTTGGATATAGTCTTGGGATTTCTAGAACAACAGTCTCACTTTGCTAAGATGTCCAAATGTGAGTTTGGGTCAATAAAGATATTGTATTTGGGACATGTCATAAGTTCTAAGGGTAAGTGCAAGAAGTTGGGTCCACATTTAGGGGAAGTGTCATTTTTCAACTTTAGAACAAATGCTCATTCATTTTTTAAAATAGGTACCCATTTTGAAGTGGGTACATGTTCCAAAAGGTTTGAAACTCACAATACATGTTTTTCATTTGGATTTAGGCTCAGAAAAGGCATGGTAACCCAACACTTAGGCTTAGACCTACAAGTACAAGGTCATGGTAATTTCAAGAGGAAAAACTAACTTTGGCAATATAGCTAACGAGATTTTTTAAAAATTGTTTTATGAAATTAAAACCCATTATATATGAAAATGTCTAGTTTTCATATATGTAATATTTTTTTTTATCATTTGATCATTTTTTTCTATTTTTAAATTAATTTATGAGGAAACAGGTCCATAAATTTGAAATGTCAAGTTTTCATATTTTTGTAATAACTTTTCATTTGTTAATTTTCTTGTTAAAAAAATTACATGGCATCAATATATAAACAATTATTTACACAATAGAAAAAAGAAAATTCAAAAAATGATAAGTTTAGGTCAAGTTATGGTGTCCATACATAAGGGTTTTAAAAACTAGAAATTAGGGTCAATAAAAAATTAATAAATAAAAAAATATTATGAAAAAAATTATTAAAAAATATACTCATCAATCTTCATTATAATATACATATTTCCCCATAAGGAATTAGAAAAATACTTTTATTTATGTCAAATTATGGTGTATGTACACGTGCATGGTATGGTCCTAAAAAAGTCACTTTTAAAAAGTGGTTTTTATACATGAGTATTAAAAATTATTTTGTATCATCTGGGTATTAGAATAAATTACATATTTGAAAATTAGACTCAAAATACTAAATTTCATATTACTGGACTTTTTAAAGATTCAATATGTAAGTGCTTCAAGTTTTAAGTCCAACTCTAAAAATTTCTAAAAATCAGGAAAAATACTTTCACTTTTTGAACATTTTGTGGACCCAACTTCTTGCACCTACCTCTAAACGAGTTCAGGTTGATCAGAAAAAGATCTAAGCCATCCTAGAGTGGACTCCTCCCACAATTTTTTCTCGGCTAAAAGGTTTCTTTGGACTATGTAGCTATTATCAAAGGTTTGTGAGAGGATTTTCTTAGTCTGTGGCACCCCTCACCAATCTGACTAAAGAAGGGGCCTTTGAATGGACAAGGGGAGCACAAGTGACCTTTGAGAAATTGAAAAAGGTAATGAGCTCTTGTCCAGCTCTTGCAATTCCTGACTTTTTACTCCCATTTGTTGTAGAATGTGATACTTCTGGTGAAGGGATTGGAGTTGTTCTCTCTCAGAGGGGACACCCCATAGCATTTGAAAGTAGGAAATTGAGATATCATGAAAAAGGATATCCCATATATGACAAAGAGATGCTAGCTATAATGCATGCTTTGGAGAAGTTCTAACAATACTTGGTGTGTGAAATATTTGTGATCAAGCCAGACCACAATAGTCTAAAATTATTCCTGAGTCAACAAAATTTGAATGACAGGCAGCAAAAATAGGTCAACAAACTACAATCATATAATTTTTATATTGAAAATATCAAGGGTTCAGGAAGAATATTTTGGGGGATGCAATCTCTAGGAGACCTACACTGTGGCATGTGTCCATCACATCTACTAATTGAAAGGATTCCATCATGGAAGAGTATGCTAAGGATCCTTTTGCTACCAATTTTCGGGAAGGTGTAGAGATGGATGACAGGTACGTGATGGAGGAAGGCTTGTATTCTTCAAAAATAGGGTAAAACTGGGTTTGAGATCTAAGGTGAAGGAGAAGATATTGGAAGCTTATCATAATGCGCCAACATCATGACACCTTGGATTCTAAAAAACTTACCAAAAGATCAAGGAAAGGTTTTCTTGGAAGGGCCTTAAGGAGGATGTTCTGTCACACATCAGTGAATGTGTCAAATGCCAACAAAAAAGGGGGAACAAGATTTTGGCCAGGTTACTACAATCTCTCCCAATTTCAAAGCACAAATGGGAAAGTATCTCCATGGATTTCGTCACCCGATTATCCAAAACGCAAGACAAGGTTGCATCTATGTTGTAGTGGATATATTGACCAAGTATGATTATTTCTTTGCCATCTCCAATGACTACAAAGCTTGACAAGTTGCAGAACTGTTCTTCAAAGAATTTTCCCGGTTGCATGGATTACCTAAGAACATTGTTAATGATAGAGATAATTGTTTCCTCAACACTTTTTGGAAGGATTTATTCCATCTGCTAGGCACCAAATTCACCCCTAGCACAAGTTACCATTCACAAACTAATGGGAAAATTGAGATTACATAAACAAGTGGTTAGAAGGATACTTGAGGAATTAAGTCACCAGTCAGTAGGCGGCCTAGATCAAATGGTTGCATTTGGGAAAATATTGTTACAACACAACTCATCACATGTCCATTGGTATGTATCCATTTAGAGCCCTCTATGGATATGTGCATTAACCTTTGCAAAATTGGTCCTCACAGACAGTAGAGTTTCGACAACAAGTGATTTGGTTAATCAAAGTCAAAACATCTTGAGAACTCTCAAGGATCATTTGCAAGTTGCTCAAAATCAGCAAAAGATGTATGCAGATAGAAAGAGCATTTGAGGTAGGGGATATGGTGTTTATTAGGTTATAGCCATATAAATAGGCATCCATCAAGAAAGGAGTAGAGAAGCTCAAGCCTAAGTTCTATGGACCATACAAGGTAATCTAGAAAGTTGGAGAAGTTGCTTATGAAGTATAACTCCCAACAGATAGCAAAATCCACAATGTCTTACATGTCTCATACATGAAGAAGGTTTTGGGATTCATTATAACTCTTGCTACTGAGTTACAACCCCTTGATGGTGAAGGGACACTCATCCTTATTATAAAAGTTGTGATTGATACTAGGGTAAAAAATATAAGGAATCAAAATATAACGAAGTATCTTGTCTGATGGAAGGAATTTCCAATTGAGGATGCTACTTGGGAAGGACGTGAGATCCTTGAGCATCCAAATTTGCATTGCTTGGGGACAAGCAATTTTGGGAAGGGAGGATTTATCATGTCCCTTTTTCTAGAAAGATAGTTACAAAGTGGAATCTAGATATTCTATTGCATTCCTTTGTAGGAGCTCACCCCGGTTTACGGTTTGGGACATAGAATTTATGATGAAGGCCCCAAAACATATTCAGAGCTCGTGGGGGAAAATGATCATCTACCAGAAATATATTGGCATCAGAAGATTGTCAATTTAGGATCATTGTGCCAAAATAGAGTCAATTTTGGGAATCCCTCTACATTCCTCCACAAAAGTGTGTGTTTTGGAACATAACACCTATGATGACACTTGCACATCATATCCAAATCTCAAGAAAGAAGGATTGGGCAGCGTAAAGATATTGCTATCAGAAGGTGACTGTGCTAGTCAACTAGCACCCACTCCTGCATGCTTGAAGGATAAGACATTATGGGATCATGCGATAGTAATGACAAAGTTTTAGGAAGCTGGAAATGGAAATGCAAGTGTGTGGATGAGTCCACAAGATGGCATGCTTATTCCAAAGGAATCTACATTGGCCTTAAGGTCAACCTAATGTAGCGTGTTGGGAATTCAAATTCTGGGTTTTGGCACCAATTGGGCTCAAGGTCGACCAGTTCCTTAGAGAGGATTGTTAGCATATAAATATAGGAAATTTATTCATGTAAAGGCATCAAACTATTATGTCATTTTTCTTGTAAATTTAGGACACTTGTGCTCTATTTCCTTATGTGGATGAAAACCCATAGGTGTTGTGTTCATTGGATGAAAACCCAGTGTTCATTAGGATCAAAGGGCGAAACCCCCCTTTGGTTCCTGAGGGCGTTCTCATTCAGGGATTACATCTAAGCTTCAAGGATTTGTAGGGAAGTTATTATTATTGTTTATTTTGGAGTGATCTGGCAAAGCATTATGGAACATTGTTCAAAATTGTAGTCAATATATTATACATACATTCTGGAGTTTTATCATATTTTGGAGTAATATTTGTCATGCCTATCTTGTTGTGTTTTAATTCCATCTACAAATCAGTATTTGTTAAAATTGTATATTAGGCACATTACAAGTTGTCCCCTTAGTCTTTTCTCCTATGTCCTTTTGACAAAGATGTGACACAATGCTCAATGGGCACACAATGGCCAAAAATTACTTTTGATACCAAAATTAAAAAAAATAGATTATACATGTGTAGTACTCTTCAATAGCTTTCCAACATCTATTCATTTTCAAAAATCTTATCTTTGAGGTGAAAGTTTTGGCTTATCGAAGAAAAAAAGAAACAACCAACTTCAACTACGATATATTAGGAACAAATGGAAAAATTTATGATCAATGATGAGTCCAATTAATGGATCAATTTTGATAGTGTTTATTATATGTTTGGTGTTGCTATTATAGACTTTGGCACTTGGTTGTTGACATTTTCCATATTATTTCCTTAGAACCATAGACCTTGGGCATAAGTTTATCCTTGTGACTTTTAATGGCATTAACATGCTATGTGAATTATCTATGTTAATTTTACATGTGGATTGAATAGATGTTGCTTTAAGGCAATTTTGGGTGTGCAATTGTTTGTGCATGCTAATATCATTATGCAGATGTTGATGTCAATGAAGCTTGCAAAGTGGAGAGATTCCTACTAGCTGGTCGCTTGCCAAGTGAATAAAAAAGGTGGTCATTAAAAGGTCAAAGGAGGGAAAACTCTCATGGAGGGGAATTCCTAATTCGAATAAAAGAATGTAACTACCTTTTTAATGGTCATATTCATTTGTTGAGAAAATCTAGGAAGTGCGTTGTGCTAGATTCACGTTGGAGCAAGTCTGCTTTGACCAATTTAGCACATGCATAACTTCCTCCATCTTTTTCTATGCTTTCAATAAGTGACATCCTCCTATTTTGATGGAGTCAACTGCCTAGGTAGTTAGGGTTAATTAGTAGTTTTTCTCTCTGTAAATAATGGTTAGATGCCCCTTTTGATAAGGTTGGACATTCTGAGTTTGTACTTGCATTCTTCTAGTTTTAGTAATACAGTCATATTGCTGAGATGTTGTAATCACGTTTTAAAGAAATAATATGATATTTTGAGTTGTTGCATTTGAGTTAGCTTAAGGGAGACTCACTCAAGGGAGCCCTCTTGGTGAGGATTCCACTCATTTAGTTTAAAAGTTATTTTCTATTCAGTAGTTAGTTTCAGTTTCAACAACTGCCTGTTCCTGTAGCCATTGAAATTTTATTCTGTGACTATTCCTGCAACCAAGGCAGACAGAGTAGTTTCCTATTTATTTGCTGGAATTTCCATTTCTATCATTCATTTTTAGTCCAATTGTTAATGTTTGGTACAAATGTCGATTTATGCTCAGTATTTAAGTTGATTCCTTTCCATCATTTTATTTCCAGTATTGTTTCTTTCCTATTTTATGGATGATTACAATGGAGTCCTAGTGCACATACAGTGCTAACCCATTTCAAGTTTACGTCCCTGGGTTGACAATGAAATGCACCTTCATGATGAGTGAAATAGCTACTTAGTGTAGATGTCCAATCTCTAAGTCACAACTCTAAGGGATTAGTTATTAAACCATTAGAGGAGGCCAACATTTTTGGCGCCATTGTCGGGGATGGTGTCAAACAAGGAAGTTCTTTAGAGTCATTGATAGTTTCTTTCTTGCTATAGCATTTCTGAAGTTTGTTCTTAGCATACACTTCATTTAGGAAAGTAATGACCTGCTATTCTTTAACCAATTCTTTGTGTGAGTTGGTTGATACTGAGTTGATACCGCATGCATAGAGGAAGGAGAAGAGATGCTTATGGGAGATTCCTTCCTAATGACCCTAATCCATTTAAGCTAGAAGAGCTTCAAAATTTGCTAAGAGACGAAGAAGAAGAAGAGGCACATCCTTTTGCTAATGCATTTCCCAATTTGACCAATTCTGAAACTTCCTCTGAAGACCAAAACTTGATTGAGAATCCATTTGCTTTGGAACTCCACCAAGAAGGCATGGGTGATGCAAACCGAAACAGACCCAACCAGCCATCTTTTCCATTCCCTATTGCTCATCAGAATGGATTTGATAACCTCAAAAACATCCCTTCTTCAGTCCTTCCTAAGCTCTATGGGCTTGTCATAGAAGACCCTAATACTTTCCTATTTGAGTTTGATATCCTCTGTGGAGGCTATGACTATACCACTAATGCTCATAGGCTTAAGTTGTTTCCTACCACCTTGAAAGAAGTTGCATTAAGATGGTTTATGAGCCTAGGTAGGAATACTGTAGAGACTTGGGATGACATGAAAACAAAGTTCCTTGAGAAGTAAAAAGAGTATTGTAGGGTTAGTGATATGAAAGGAGATGACATCTTTAGGATGCAGCCGAAGGAAGATGAGAGTTTGGAGGACTACATTTCAAGGTTTATGTTTTACCTGCATAAATCTCCATATCATACACTTAATGAAGACTCTCAAAAGTTGCTCTTCATGAGAGGAATTAATGAGAGTTGCATTGATTCTTTGGACCTGATGGGAGGAGGAGATATCACCCAAGTTCCTTAGGATGATATTAAGAAGATATGTCAGAACTATTCCATGGCAGCTTCAAAGAAAGGAAGAGGTTACCAATCCTCTATGGGTAAAACATCCACCAATGGAGTTTCAAGGGTGGAGATTACTCACTTATTGCTAGATTTCAAACAAGACATCATAAACAATCTGGCTACTTAGTTGGATACACTTTAAGCAAAGAAGAAACATGAGGAGGTAGAAGCAATGTTGGAAGAGTATTGCCCTCATTACAGACAAAAGAAGAAGGACTGTAGATGCAAAATGGTAGCTAACATTGATAGCAAGAAGATCCCACCAGATTTCAAGTCAATCTAGGGTGATGATGATCAGGTCTACTACATTGCACAATGGAGACCATGGGCTCCAAGACAAGGTATGCCACCAACTCCATTATCTTTTGTTGGGCCTTATTTCAATTCTTATGCATCTGGTAACCAATGGAAACCCCCATATCCATCCAACTATGGAGGATATCCACCTTAGCCTTGGAATAACCCTCCAAAAACTTGGCCTAATCACCAAAAATATTCACCCCAATGGCAACAATCTCAGGGGAATTGGCAATAATTCTAGGGGAATTGGCAACCACCTCCAGGAAACTGGAAGTAGACATCCCAATGGAGGGGAGGACATCAATGGCCAAACTAGCTAACTAGCTACATGCAACCACCTTCTCAGACTCAACAATCTACTATCATGCCTCCTCCTACTAGCTCAAGTTCAAACACACCTAGACCTACTCAGTTACCAGCTCAACCGACACCTAACCCAAATAACAAACCATAGCAGCAACCAGTCTATTCTGTAGATCCAAATCAATTCCCTGCATATGTTGTGAGTGTAAGTGACATCCATCTGCATTTAGGAACCACTTTTCCAGCTCCTTCCACTCCTATCATCACCGAGCTTCCTGTGGAAGAAGAGGAGCATCAAAATGTTCCCATTCAACCAAGTGTGCCTAAGAGTCTTGAACTAGTTCAGTAGACTGATCAAGAGCCACCATTTCCTTAGAGGTTAGAAGTTGTTAAACAAAAGGAAGAAAAGGAGGAAACAACCTTTGAAATTTTAGATCAATTGAAATATATGTGTCAAGATACCTTTATTTCAGACCATAAAAGATGTCCCTATATATGGAAAAGCAATCAAGGAAGCATGCCTCAAACAACCAAGCAAGAAAAAGAAAGACCCCACTACGGTTCATGTGGTAAGACAACTGGTAGATATAATGTTTGGGAAAGTGATTGTTCCCAAATACAATGACCCAAGTATTCCTATGGTTGGAGTTGTTATAAATGGGTTCCAAATAAAGAATGCTCTAATTGACTTGGGAGCAACAATAAATGTGATGACTAAGGATATCCTGCAACAACTAAATTTTGTAAACATAAGACCTACTCCTACTGTCTTGTAGATTGCTGATAGTTCCACTATTAAACCAAATGGTATAGTAGAATACCTTGTGGTAACTCTAGACTCTTGGGAGTACCTAGCAGATTTCATGATTATTTCTCCTAAAGCTACATTAGGCGGGTATCCCATTATTCTAGGAAGGCCATGGCTAGCCACAACAAATGCTTACATTGGATGTCAGTCAGGGGACATGACTATTTCTAATGGGGAAAACACCAAAAAGCTTGTTCTCTACCCTCCTACTCAACCATCCCATGATATGGATAGCCCCATATGGCCACATGTTGGAGAAGAGGCCAAGGAAGTCAATTTAGTGGCACAACTCATGATGTTAGGCAAAATTTATTTCATGCAGCTTCAGGAAGAAGATGCAGTATTTTCCAACATCATTCAGAACCATTGTGAGGTGCATGAAGCATCATCCTCTCAAGAATTTGGTTCTGTTGGTCCATTGAAAACACTTTTGCCCGCTCTTCCTGCAATTGAACTTCCTACAACAACTGATATGCTTCATACATTGTTGCCACATGAACTAAAAATGCTAAGCATTAATGAAACAACTATGATTGAGTTAACCACACAAGTGAACGTGTCAGAAGGGAAATATTTGAATATTAACAACAAGTTGAGTCAAGAGCAACAGTTGTCCCTGACAAACCTATTGAAGACCCATCAGCATACATTTGCATGGGACTACCATGACATGAAAGGATTGGACCCCAAGCTCTGTACTCATAGGATATATATCAGAGATGACTATACTCCTATAAGGCAAGCACAAAGGAGAATCAATCCTGCATTGAGGGAAATTGTCAAAGGAGAATTACAAAAATTATTGGATGTAGGATTTATCTACCCTATCTCAAACAACCGGTGGGTGTCTCCATTGGTGATTGTGCCCAAAAAGGGAGGAAAATGGAGAGTTTGTGTTGACTACAGAGAGCTAAAATCTGCCACTAAAAAGGATCATTTTTCCCTTCCCTTCATAGACCAGGTACTGGATTCACTTGTAGGAAAGCAATACGGTTTTTTTCTAGATGGATTTAGCGGCTATAATCAAATATAGATTGAACCTGAGGATCAAGAGAAGACAACCTTTATTTATCCTTGGGGGACCTATGCTTACTTAGTACTTCCATTTGGCTTGTGTAATGCACCTGCAACTTTTCAAAGAGTAGTCGTTAGTATATTTTCAGATATCTCACATGATTGCATGGAGATCTATATGGATGATTTTACTACCTATGGTGCTAATTTTATAGAAGCATTGGAAAATATAAGTAAAGTTTTATAGAGATGTGAAGACCATAATCTATCCTTAAACAATGAGAAATGCTTCATGATGATGCAGGAAGGAGTAGTCCTTGGCCACTACATCTCTCACAAAGGAATTCAAGTAGATCCTGTCAAGATTGAAGTGATCACCAATCTGCCTATCCCTGCAAAGCAAAAAGATGTCAGAAGTTTCTTGGGACATGCAGGATACTATAGGCATTTCATCAAAGATTTCAGTAAAATGGCAGCACCATTGTACAATCTCCTAACTAAAGATGTTGAGTTCCAGTGGACAGAGGACTGTGACAAAGCATTCCCTAATTTGAAAGTAGCTTTAATCCATACTCCTGTACTCAAAGGCCCTAATTTGGAGCTTCCTTTTCATATTCATACAAATGCATCAAACTATGCTATAAGAGTTGTCTTGGGGCAGAAAGAAGGAGCAATTGAAAATACAATCCATTTTGTCAGCAAAAACCTCCAAGGGGTTGAGTTCAATTATACAGCGACAGAAAAGGAAATGCTGGCAGTCATCTATGCCCTTAACAAATTCAGGGATTACATAATAGGCTATCAGATCTTTGTGCATACAAACCATGCATCCATAAGATACCTCATGAATAAGCCATTGACTTCAGGAAGGCTAGCAAGATGGTTGTTGTTGATACATGAGTTTGACATCACCATTGTTGATAAACCAGGGAAGGAAAATGTTGTAGCAAAATATCTCTCTAGGTTGACTACATTAGAGGACACTCAAGTCATTGATGACTCTTTCCCTAATGACCATTTGTTTTCTATCAGTGTGCATACACCTTGGTATGTTGACATAGCCAATTATCTAGTTACAGGGAGAGTTCTTCCTCATTTCTCTCCAAAAGAGAGAAGGGTGCTCATTGAGAAAACCTTTCCTTTCTCATGGATTGCAGGATGTTTGTTCTACACTGGACCAGACCATGTCATGAGGCGATGTGTAAGGGAAGATGAGATATATGATATACTGTATGCATGTCACAATGAACCCTATGGAGGGAATTTTGTAACAAAGAGGACAACAATGAAGATTCTTAACACAAGATATTATTGGCCCACACTTCATAAGGATGCAAGCAAGTATACTAGGAAGTGTGATAGATGTCAGAGGATGGGTCAACCAACTAAATATGATGAGATGCCTCTTTACCCCCAGGTGGTCATCACTCCATTTGATAAGCGGGGGCTTGATTTTGTAGGCCCTATTGATCCTCCATCAAATGGAAAATCCTACATCTTGGTTTGCACTGACTATGTGACCAAGTGGGTTGAAGTTAAAGCCATGAAGCATGCCAGAGATAATAAGGTTGCATAATTCCTCTATGAGGAAATCTTCACTCGTTATGGGGTTCCAAGGGAGATAGTGACTGATCAATTTACATCAACCCTTGTCACAACACTAGTCAATGAATACAATGTGAGGCATAGGAAATCTACCCCCTATCACCCTCAGGCCAATGGCCAGGTTGAGGTGACAAATAGGGAAATTGAGGCAATTCTGACCAAAACAGTGGCTATTCATAGGAAGGATTGGGAAAATAGGTTTCCAGAAGTTGTCTAGGCCTATAGGACCACCTGGAAGACAACCATAGGTTTCACTTCCTTTGAATTGTTGTATGGGAAGACAACTATGATACCCATTGATTTTGAGCATAAAACTCTTAGGACTACACTAGACCTTGGGATAGATATATCCAAGGCACAAAAAGACAGTCATGCAGCTGAATGCTTTGGATGAGATGAGAAAGATAGCCCTGCATCATACTAAGGTAGTGCAAAATCAGAGGGTCAAATGGAATGATAGATACATAAAGGAGAAGAAGTTCCAGCTAGGTGACTGGGCACTCCTTTATGACTCTAGGTATCAAGATAATGTAGGAGAACTGTAGACAAGATGGTTGGGACCATATGAAGTTTGATAAGTCTTCCCCAATGGTGTTGTACAACTCACAACCATTGACCCTGTTAGATTCAAACTATTGGTCAACGACCACCGTCTAAGATTATATCATAAACCAGTGTCCAAGGAAGAATTCATGTAGCAATTTCTTCAGCACCCAGCCTCTGAACTTCTTGCAGCTGAAGGAAGCGTACCTAGTGTCCCTCCTTTTGACTAATCCAAGTACACATGCAATCACTTCATAATAAAGATTTCCACTTTTGTGGGAATCCACTTCTTCATTAATCCACCCATCTGCCCATCCATCTCCATCTTCTCTCTCTTCCATCACTTCACTTTGCTATCATTCCATTCCATCACCATTGCATTAATTGCTCAACGATACTTTTAAAAGGTAACCGATACTTCCTCCACATTCCTTGCAAAAGATACTCCACGATTTTAGGTATGTGCATAACAAATTGTTATCTCTTAATTATCTTTAGTACATTTATTTAATTAATGTAAATTAATGATGATATTTCACATGGCATAAAATTGTATTCACCTTGTCAAATCATAATTACCACCCAGCCTGTGTGGACACATGCTCTAATTTAGGTTGGGGGGGAGTTTCAACTCACAAGTCCACATGTAATCCATGTCAACAAATTTAAAATGAGCCAATTTGAACAAAATGTTGAAATGACAACTTGCATGTGTGAAAGGACACTGAACTGCCGCCATTTTTCTTGATAATACCCTTCATTTATTGTTCTTTATTGCCTTAGTCACAATATTGAACGTCACCCAAAAAGGTAAATTGGTGAGCTACATGACATTGTCGTCAGCACTACAAAAGAATTACAGGAAGAAGAAATTGGGGTTTTCAGAAAGAGACTACAAGAAAAGGAAATTTAGCAGAAGTGCTTGTTTGATTGCGAGAAGCTAAGACAATGGGAGGTTAGTTAATTAGGAATGAGCCCACGGTTCATGATGTGGTAATGCAGGATGCACTTTCTATGGATGAGTTCAGGAATTGTGGCTGGCTGGATTATTTCCTAAAACTCGACAGCTACAATGAGAACATTGCACTAGAATTTGCACATACATTCTCTGAGGGGAAGGCAATGGTAAAAGGGTTAGAGGTGATCGCTACTGAGAAAAAAATTGCAAAGGTAACGGTTTTACCTACTGATGGAGAGCCATACCCTGCTACCAGAGATGTAAGGTCAGCCAGGGCTGAATTTACTGAACCCAGTGACCCTCCATTGGTTGTGGATAAGCAAGGTACGAAGAGAACTTATCTACCCGAGCCATGGAAACAAGTAGTCATCCACATTGCCAAGTATATTACTTGTGAGGGCCACTAGGCATGCCTCCATTCTATGCATTTCAAGCTCCTAAACCATATGAGGCATGGAAGAAGAATGAATGTGCCCAATGTGTTGTATCACCTTCTGGAAATCATGGCGGCTGAAACGCAGAAGGGTAGGGATAATTTTGTCTCTCACCATTGTTTAATAAAATTGTTAGTAGAGAAATATTTGCAAGAGGTGTCTGATATGACATGGGAGGAATTTGTAAACATTGATCAATTTAGACAAGAAAATGTGAAACCTAGAGGTTGGTCTCAACCTCATAGGGTTAGTAGGGGAGAGAGGTTTGTTGAAGCTACTCTTGGAGCTTCAACCTCTGGTGTAAACCCTAGCTCAAACCCTCCTGCAGCCGAACAAACTATAGAAATTGGTTCTTCTGAGTCAGAATATTCAGATGAGGATAGTTCATCCTTAGACCTCGATGGTGATGTTCTTCCCAAAATCCCAATTCGAACTAGTGCTGCCCTTAGGAAAGAACAAGAGCAAATGAAAGAGGCAAAAATGAGAAAAGGGAAGGCCAGGAAGAAAACAACAGAAAAAGGAACACCAAGCCCTAGGAAATGAAAGGTTGATAACACTGTTCTTCCTGTTGCCGAAGAGAAAGATAAAAAGCCTCCTAAGAAATCAAAACCAGTTGGGTCAGCCGTTGGTGTACCTCCAAAGATAAGCCCTAGGCTTAGAAAAACATCTAGGGAGGAGACAAAAGCCCCAATGGGGTAGGTGAATGTTGAAGAAAAATATATTTTTGAAGAACAAGAAAATATAAGATTAGCAGAGCTTGCTGCTATTGTAGAGCGGGTTGGAAATCAAGAGCAAGATGTGAATCAAGAATTCTTGCAGCTAGAGCAGGATGAACAAACAAAATCACTGCAACTGGTGCTATTTGAGCAACAAGAGTCGGTGCAAAGGAAGATTTTGGTTGGAACACATAAGCCTACTGATTTTTCATGGAATAATGTAGCCCTAAAACTATGGAGTGAGATGCAAAGAAAAGAGGAGGAATGGAAAAAGGAAAAATGCAAGCTACAGGATGAGATTAAAAAGAAAAATACAGGAATTGAAGAAAGGAATGAAAAAATCATTGCCTTGAAAGAAAAAGTGGACAATGTGGTAGATTTAATACCCAAAATGTTGGCATGCAGAACTCCTCCAAGAGTGTATGCCCTGCATTTGAAGGAGCCAAATATTTCCTTTAAACTATCAAGGATTATTTCAGGTTTGAGCCCTTCTCTTGACACTCCACATGAATTTTTCCAGGGTTATCAGGTTGCCCCTTCTGATGTTAAAAATTTGTTGTGTGAACTATATCTACATAATTATGTTGTGTCTGATGATCATGATTGGAATCCCTTATTGTATATTGGAGATCTCCATTTAAGGGCATTTATGTCCTAGATTCAAAATTAAATTAGTTGGGGAGAATAGTTTAGGACTTATAGGGAGAGAGAATTTCATACTCCCTTGGCTCTCAGGGTTGAATCTAGTAACCCTACAGATATTTTTCAAACATGGCACAAATTCCTTTATCAGCCGAGTTACAACAGGAGGATTATGCTTGTTAGAGAATAAGTTTACAAAGAATATGAAAAGGTAGCTGAAACTATAGGGAAATCAGTAATGGGATACTTGTCACAGAGGTGGAACAATTTTCTAGATGAGTTGAAACAAGTTGAACCTCACTCTTTACAGAACTATGCTGCAACATGCAAACGAGTTGACAGATACATACAGATTGGAAGGATGAAACAATAGTTTTGGCTTCCCCTAACATTTCAGCCACCTACACTATTGTGGCATGTGCCAAATTACAAGTTTTATCGGTATGAAATAGCTGCAGAAAGGGCAAGATGGAATAGATTGGAGAGCAAGCAAGGATTCTACTGGAATCCTAATTCAGACACTGCAGAGACCGATGTGGGATAGTTAGCAGTTGCTATTTTCAGAGAATTGACTAGGCAAAAGAATAGTGCTCCCTCTGCTGGAGGACCAACAAAACATTAGGTTGGGGGGAATGATAAGTCCAATTAATGGCTAAATTTTGATAGTGTTTATTATATGTTTATTGTTTCTATCATAGACTTTGGCACTTGGTTGTTGACATTTTCCATATTATTTCCTTAGAACCATAGACCTTGGGCATAAGTTTATCCTTGTGACTTTTAATGGCATTAACATGCTATGTAAATTATCTATGTTAATTTTACATGTGGATTAAATAGATGTTGCTTTAAGGTAATTTTGGGTGTGCAATTGTTTGTGCGTGCTAATATCATTATGTAGATGCTAATATCAACGAAGCTTAAAAAGTGGAGAGATTCCTGCCAGTTGGTTGGTTGCCAAGTGAATCAAAAAGGTGGTCATTACAAGGTCAAAGGAGGGAAAAATCTCATGGAGGGAAATTCCTAATTCAAATAAAAGAATGTAACTACCTTTTTAATGGTCATATTCATTTGTTGAGCAAATCTAGGAAGTGTGTTTTGCTAGATTCACGTTGGAGCAAGTCTGCTTTGACCAATTTAGTGCATGCATAACTTCCTCCATCTTTTTCTATGCTTTCAATAAGTGGCATCCTCCTATTTTGATGGAGTCGACTGCCTAGGTAGTTAGGGTTAATTAGTAGTTTTTCTCTCTATAAATAATGGTCAGATGCACCTTTTGATAAGGTTGGACATTCTGAGTTTGTACTTGCATTCTTCTAGTTTTAGTAATATAGTCATATTGTTGAGATGTTGTAAACACGTTTTAAGAAATAATATGATATTTTGAGTTGTTGCATTTGAGTTAGCTTAAGGGAGACTCACTCAAGGGGGCCCACTTGGTGAGGATTCCACTTATTTAGTTTAAAAGTTATTTTCTATTCAGTAGTTAATTTCAGTTTCAACAACTGTCTGTTCCTGCAACCATTGAAATTATGTTTTATGACTGTTCTTGCAACCAAGGCAGACATAGTAGTTTCCTATCTGTTTGCTAGAATTTCCATCTATATCATTCATTTTTAGTCCAGTTGTTAATGTTTGGTGCAAATGTTTATTTATGCTCAGTATTTAAGTTGATTCATTTCCAATATTGTTTATTTCCTAGTTTATGGATGATTACAATGGAGTCCTAGTGCACATACAGTGCTGACCCATTTCAAGTTTATGTCCCTGGGTTAACAATGAAATGCACCTTCATGATGAGGGAAATAGATACTTAGTGTAGATGTCCAATCTCTAAGTCACAACTCTAAGGGCTTAGTTATTAAACCATTAGAGGAGGCCAACAATCAATATCTCTATGGATGGAAATTACACCTTAACAATGCAATACTTATTAGTGATGCCAAACTTAGTTCCAGGGCCATGATACATAGGCTGCCCTTTTCCTTTATCAGAGGTGGAGGGTTTCAATTGGTTAGTTGAATCTTGAACTAGCATTCTTACTACAAGATTAGACTTAGAGGCTTGGCCCTTTGATGAAGACGCTTGGACTTTAGGTGCCATAGGTAACAAACAATTCAAACTAGGGCTTGACAGGATTAAACTAGGGTTCTTACTTATCAAGGAAAGACTTGACACAAAGAAAAGAGTACAAGCACAATTTATAGTAGTTCAAAGAATGTCAAACCTTAAAATAAACCTAATTTAGAGAGCAAGCAACAACAATCACAATTTGAAATGGCAATTAGGGTAAATTCAAGTTCAGGAGAGGTAAATTTCACTTACTAGTTACATGACGTAGGAAACCCTAATTTCACGATGCCAAATGCTTGAACATCTCTACAATAAGCTCTGAATGCATTGATAATGCTTTAACAATCAATAATAAGCTTTAAGGAAAGCTTTTATGGTGAACAAATCCATCAATTTGGTAGAGAACCGTCAACTTCGCCATTACTGTTCACTCGCACGAACCAGAATGGCTCAATGGTGTACATTTTAGAAACTTTGAATGTTTTTCATTGATTCGATCTTGATGTGGACCAGTGTGCGGCTCAGATGGAGTCAACATATTTTGAATACTTTCCTTTTAGCTAACTTGACATATGCTATGTTCTGTTCCACCAAGTGTACATTTACTTTATCAACATCATGGCCCCACCATGCTTTACAAGTTGGCAAAAAATCCATGTAGTGCTCGCCCACTAGCCCTTTGATATTTGTAAGTTTGAGATCTACGGTCGTGGGCTAGCGGGAAATGACCTAGATTAACCCAATGACCATCAACTTTCTTCCCTTTTAATCAATTTAGGTCGGTGACCATAATACACTACCTCCTTTAGTAATAGATGGTTGAGATTAGAACATCTTGATGAATAGTTTTACACGTGCTCATATGTCCTTTTAGTAGCACATTGTTTAACCCTTCAATATTTATTGAGAAATATTTCACCAAATATTCCTATGTCTTCAATAGTTCTATAGGCGGTGGCGATGGTGCTACATGGCATTCACCCACTATCCCTCTACGAGCCCAAATATGACAATGAGTCCCCCGCGGGCTTAGCAGGGAACGACGAAGATTCATTTACCAGAACACATCTTAACTGTTGATCTAGTAAGTTCCCTCGAACATCGGTGCCTTTGAATAGTGGTAGGGTTCGCCAAGAGGGTGGACAGGTGTCACTTCCCTACTATCCCTTCAACTTTTTAATTTCATTATTTTAATCTCGCGGGCTGGAGGGGAACCAATAGAATGCACTCAATGGGACCTGTCAAGCAATGTTAAGGGTTTTTAATAAGCATGTGTGCTTACTACATGACTTAAAATATGGTCATTTGCCCAGGTTTATGACATAAAAAGGACCTAAGCAGATATTAGACCCAGACTTAGGAAAAAGGGAAAACATTAAAAGATTTGCGACTCACACAATATAAAGCAAGATTTATAATGACTCAACAGGTGACGACCATGAATACTAGGCTTGAGGGGCCAATAACCAAATGGATTTAATGGTTCAAGTGACAACTTAGGAAACTGGGAACAGGTGATAACCATTCAACCGTGAAATAGAACATACGAAAAAGGGATCAAAACTTAGGGGTTTTTCAAGGGGTTTAAGACACACATAAAACCTATAACAAAAGTAAGACTGAAATGCTAAGCCTTAGGACACACCTAGATTAGAAAGACAACCAGATTTTGCAATACTATCAGTGGAGCACAAATTGTTTTGCTCTGTAATAACAAAAGATGACTCAAATACTTAAGTATATTTCTTTAATTTTGAATATTGACCTATCTTGCTCTCCAGTATTGTATTCACTATCTTTTGACTCAAAATAATCAAGGGTTATTTATAAGTTGTCATATCACATCATGTGTTTATGTTATGGATGTTAAACTATTAGATTTTGTTTAAGGAATGGATTAATATTCCTTTCAATTATTTATCAAAGATTCTGTGAATGTCAATGAAATAGGAATTTTTAAGTAGTGTGATAAGTATTGTTCTTTAAAAATGATGTAGAATCACATATCAAATTCAATATCATAGAATACAATATAAAATATAAAATATCACAATTTCCTAGAATACAATATAAAATATCATCAACTAAAGTTTGGAATATGATTAATGATGTGCAATATAAAATAAAATATGAAGTGCAATGATTCACACTTTCATGGAATACAATATAAAATATCATCAACTACAGTTAGCAAAATAATTCATGAAGTGCAGTATAAATACCTAAAAGCTGCCAATTCTCTTCCATTTCCCAAATCAAGTCAGGGTCCTCAAACTGACATTCAACTCGAGATAAAGTAAAAGAGTCATCTTGATTATGAGTCTGGTCTTCATTTTCTTCGCCCTGTGTCTCAAATTCAACATTCATTGTGTCACTGTCATTTGTCCCACTGCCAGTGCCACCAATACCAACATTTGGAGTGTTTTTGATTATAGGTAAAATAGGTTTTGAAGGGACCCCTCAAAACAATTTACAAAATAAAATACTGCTTCAACAAATAAACAAAAGCAAGCAGCCAAAAAGAAGCCAAAAACCAGCAAAACAACAGCCAAAAAAAGGCACAAAAAACACCACACGACTAGAGATTCTTCAGGATGTCTGCTGCTTCCAGGTCGCTATCAATTATCTTTTTATGAACATTCATAACTTCCACTAAGCTTTTGGAGTGTTGCACAACCCTCTTCTTTCGCATATGGACCTTCGACCTCCAGATTGTGAGTGCCCTTTCAAAAGGAAAAGTTTTGACATTATATGCAATTCCTTTCACCCTCAAGCAATTTTCCAAATTCTTGTATAGTTTGTTTCTTATCTTTGATGTCAAAAATGCCAATGAACTGAAAACTATTTCATCCTCCACCGACCCCAATATCATTGTTTGACATAAATCAACAAGTTTGAAATATTCTGATATCAAACTACACAATATTTCACTCTGACCTAAGTTTGTACAAGCCTTTTTTATTGATCCTGGTTCAAAGGGTTTCTCCACGGAATAAAACTGGTCCATCATACTTCTTGCAAAATTCTTACATTGTTTTCTAAGCTTATCTCCATTTATAATTCCTTCTATTGTCTGCTCATTGTATTTTACACTTTTCAAAAAGTGCTTGACCAAGATTTTTACTTTATCATGAAAATAGGTTGGGCTATCTCAGTTTACCCAAAATTGAGGATACACAATACCCATGTCTTAGTATTTCTTCTCAAGGGAATCTATTATAAATCTCCGTGGAAAGAAGTTTTGCAATTTCCTTCAAATTATCACCAACAAATTTAACAATATTGTTAAAATATTCCTTTGTAACAAGTACTTCTCTGATAGAGCACCTGACTTTCGTACAATGGTACATTGGTATCTCAAATACATGTACACAGATACATAAGTACCCGCTTGCACTAAACTGTAAATAATTATCAGGATGATTCAAATCTGTAATTTTCTACCACATGAAAAATTTGGGCTTTTAGAAGTTAATTCTAGATATAGATGATTGAGGGCCATGCATGTATTTCTACATAGTTTGGCATATTCATTAATATACATAGTTCTGTCTTGGGCTTTCTTCACAAGTTTTTTCATTTCATCCAGCATGGGGAGAAGACTAACTAAAGTCAAGAGTGTCTCTATATTGCTTAACCTATGTAAGAGGTTAGGAGCTTTATCTACTGTGTTGCGATGCTCGTACATTACTCCAATCAAGGATTGAGATTTTGAAAGAAATCGTGGCATTGGTCCATGCAAGGAGATCCATCTAGTATCAACATCCTTGAGAAGTTTGTTTCATGTTGTTATTCCCTTAGCAAAATTTTGAAATTTTGTGAAACGTTTGGGACTTCGACAGAAGTATGCGTAGAGCTCACGGACTAGATTTTCAACATATGATACTGTAGGAAACTTGCTTACAATTCTAAGTGCTAAATTCATTCTATGGGCCATGACATGAATGCCAAGCATGTATGGTGCACAAGTAGTTTGTAACTTTGTGCAAACATCGGTCTTGTGACCTTGCATTATTGCAACTCCATTAGCTCCTACATACACCAACTTTTTGGCAATTGTCAAGTCATCCATACCTGTAATTTCATTCAAAGATTTCTTGACTAGTTCAAATAGATTTTGCGATGTTGAATTGTCCTTCATTTTATGAACATAGAGAAGATGAGTTGGGCATACATTTTTTTTTACAATATACACATGCATAGAGACCCAAGAAGTATTGTCTATTGTAGTAACTTCATCTAAAGATAATGCAATGAATTTTGAATCTTTTACTTTCTCCTTTAAATCTTGCTTTTCCACTACAACAAGATAGTTTTCCCATTCCCATCCAGTGTTTACTGACCAATGTGTGCTAGGAAAGTGAGGAACACCCAAAAAAGATAATAAATTAAAATATTTTGGGTAGTCTGTCATAGGACACCCTCTGGAAAAAATATGAAAAAAAACACTCATCTAAATAGTTTTTTCCAGTTGTGCTCCTTCCATTGCTTTTCCAAATTGAGCCTCAATTGTACCTCGACATGTAGCAAGCTTCGACATTATTTGCTTATTCTCTTCATATTCCAAGAGATACTTAACATGAAGACATTCTTCCTTTGATTTCCATTGTACTACTGATTGTTCCTTTCTGTCTATTATTTGTTTTTCATAAAATTTATTGATATGATTTTCTATAGTATCAAGCTTTAGCTGCAACTTCTTGTCTCTTTTATATTTCCAACTACAAATCAAACACTTGCATTTTGTTGAAGTTTCATCTTTGTTTTCTTTCTCCACTGGTACAATGAATGGGTACTTTGACACCCAATTAAGCTGAAAAATTCCTTGTCATTTGTCACTCGCGCCCCACTTTTTCTTTGCCTTTTCTTTTCTTGCTACCAACATCATCCAAGTCAATTATCTCATTTTGGCTAACCAAGGAATCCCTTGGAACATCTTGTGTGGTATTTCCATCCTCATTTCACTACAACAAATCCCTGTGATTAGCTCCCTTTTTTGTTCCATTTTTTGCTTCCACCCATTGTTTTAATGTATTTTTCTCCAATTTTTTGAAAAAGTCGATGCTATTTATTGGGATGGCGCCATTTTTGGCATTTTTTGCACTGATCAGAACAAGTAGGCGCTAAATCAGGCACTAATTAGCACCAAATTTAGTGTCGAATTTAGTGCAGCGTTGGGTTTAGTGCCAGATTTAGTGTTAGGTTTAGCACCGGATTTAGCGTCAGATTTAGCACTGGGTTTAGTACCTAATTGTTCTGATCTAGCAGGGATTAGGGGTTTTAGAACAAAAAATTCTTCCCCAATATTCACCGGCCTTCAATTGTTTGCCTACATTTCACTTGCATCAAAAGATCCCTCAACCCTCAACCCTAATCCCTCAACCTTAAACCCTAACCCTCAACCCCTATACCCTCTACCCTATACATTGGACCCTCAACCCTAATCCTTCAACCATATACCCTAAACTCTCTACCCTCAACCCTTAACCATCAACCCTAAACCTTAAACTCTTAAACCTTCTACCCTCTACCCTCAACTCTAATCCATCAACCCTATACCCTCAACCCAATACCCTAAACCATCAACGCTATAGGTCCTCAACTCTAAATTGGCCTCTACCCTCTACCCTCAAGTAGCCAATACTATCTACCCTCAACCCTCAATCCTCAACCCTTAAACCCTTAAACCTAAGTAAACTCTCTACCCTAATCCCTCAACCCTTAAACCCTTTACCCTCTACCCTCTACCCTCAACCTTCAACCCTTAAACCCTAATCCCTCAACCCCTATACCCTCTACCCTATACATTGGACCTTCAACCCTAATCCTTCAACCATATACCCTCAAACCTATACCCTAAACGCTTCTACCTCAACCCTTAACCATAACCCTAAACCCTTAAACTCCTAAACCCTAAACCTAAACCCTTAAACCTTCTACCCTCTACCCTCAACCCTAATCCCTCAACCCTATACCCTCAACCCAATACCCTAAACCATCAACCCTATAGGTCCTCAACTCTATATACCCTCAATTCTCAACCCTCTACCCTATACATTAGATCCTCAACCCTCATATATCTTTGTCCCTCCCTCCTCTTCTAATCTCCTCTCTATCTCACTTCTCCCTCCATCTCTCGCTCCATCCATCCCTCCCTATCTACCCTAATCCCTCAACCCCTATACCCTCTACCCTATACATTGGACCCTCAACCCTAATCCTTCAACCATATACCCTCAAACTTATACCCTAAACGCTCTACCCTCAACCCTTAATCATCAACCCTAAACCCTAAACCCTAAACCCTTAAACCTTCTACTCTCTACCCTCAACCCTAATCCCTCAACCCTATACCCTCAACCCAATACCCTAAACCATATTCAAACCTATAGGTCCTCAACTCTATACCCTCAATTCTCAACCCTCTACCCTATACATTGGATCCTCAACCCTCATATATCTCTGTCCCTCCCTCCTCTTCTAGTCTCCTCTCTATCTCACTTCTCCCTCCATCTCTTGCTCCATCCATCCCTCCCTCTCTACCCTAATCCCTCAACCCTAAACCATCAACCCTTAAACCCTTAAACACTCAACCCTAAACCCTAAACCTTAAACCCTCAACCCTCAACCCTCGACCCTTAAACCGGCCTCTACCCTCAACCCTCAACCCTCATCCCTCAACCCTTAAACTCTTAAACCCCAGTAAACTCTCTACCTTAATACCTCAACCCTCAACCCTTAAACCCTAATCCCTCAACCCCTAGTATACCCTCTACCCTATACATTGGACCCTCAACCCTATACATCCCTTGGTGTGACTGCAAGGGCCTAAAAATTCAACTATATCCCTTTTGTACATTTTATGGCATAATACACCTCATTTCTGCATTCAATCATCTACAAATTTTCCCATGTTTAAAATTTTTGAGTAAAGGATAAAAAACTATTTTTAAAGGATAATATGAAGATAATAGTATGATCTTAAATTTGAGAATTAATAGCATTTGAATTAAATGGCATTTTTATCTTCTTTTCAATTAAAAATTGTAATATTTAATTTGTTACATATTATAAAATAAATAAATAATAATAAAATTTATATGTTGAATATTAATCATTATTTAGAATTTATTTTTCACAATAATAATATGAATGGTTTGGAAGAAATGCAAGAGGTAGATCTATTTTAATTAAAAAAATCTTAGGGTGCAAGGAATCTAATGTAATATCACAATCACACAATTTTTTTAAATTATAATAATTAAAATGATAATTTAATGATTAAATTATATATTTAATTCATATTCATTTTAGTTTTATTTAAATAAATATTTTTCTATATATATTTTAAAATTAAAATTAATAATTGTTAAAGATAATTTTTATATTTTTATTTTATATAAAATAACATCAATAGTTTTTAATTATTAATTGAACATACAAATTAATAAATTTAATAGATAATAGTGATTTTTTATTATAAAATATATGTATTTTGTTTTCTAAATTTGTTTGAATATTAAAAGATTCAATGATTAAACATATACACTATACATGATTGTGTGAGAGTTTTTTGACATCAATATTTTTGCCGCCATGATGAGTTAGAACAAAATACCCAAGCCCTAATTTTGAACTCTCATTTTCACTTGGTTTTTTTGAGCTCCCTTGCCCTGCACATGCTGCCATCATTAGGGTTTGAAACCTCGAGCTTTCTAAAGGAGTCTCTATCAATTTTCTCATTGCTTTTGAGAGTTTTCTTCACAAAAATTTCTATTGAGGCTGAATCAGGTAAAGCTTTCATGGTTCATCATTTGTTTCCACTTATCTGAATGCATTTTCAAAGACATTCCTTCTCAGATTCTCATGCATTTTTCTCTTGCTTTACTCTGTCGACGCCTTGCTTGTCTTGAGGTTGACATCAAATCACTCCTAGAGCTCGCATTTCTTCGAACAACAAGAAGTTGAGTAAGTTTCTATGCGCCATTTCTTTGTATCTTACCTCTGTTTTCTATCAAAACAAGCTCGATTTGGACTCAATAGATACAAATGAATGGGTGTTTTGTTTCTACCATGCATCCTTATTTTGAAAACCTTCTATCTTGGCTCGGATTCTCTGGACTTAGCTCACTAGAAAAAGAAATGAAACAAATCATACTCTCCATATTTGGTTTGATCAAACGATGAAAGATTTTTTTATTTCTACATTTTTTCTCTTTCCTAGTGATAGCTTGGTCGAGACCTCTCTAGAATTTTTTTTTCTATTTCCATAAAGAACAGAGTGTAAACTTTTCTTTATTATATTTTTGATCCTCCTTCATGGTTCCATGATTATGGCTGCGAGCTCTATTCAATGGAATTCTGGGTTTGTCTTTGATTTGGGGTTTTTCGAAAACTCGTGACTCCTATTGCAGATACGAGCTCTCAAAAAAATGAGTGCAAGCCTCTTGGCACGATCTTTCACTTCTTAGAAAGAAAAATAAATCCTTCCACATTTGGGGCTTGACCCATAAACCCTAAACCATGGGTTTGTAATATTCTGCATATCCTTCTCCTTTCTTGCAAAAAAAATACATTTTCATTTTTTCAGAACCCGCTTCACAAGACAATTGCACTGTTTTTCTGTATGTTCATTTTTCTCTGAACAAGACAAAACTGGAGATGATATGGTTCACAATTATGAAAATAAACATGGTTATATTTCCTTTTGATGTATGCAACTGTAATTTCATTTTTTTTGTTCTCATAAATGAAGTTGTGTTCTCTTTCCACAATTTCAATGATCTCTTCATCATTCCCCAATAAGATTGAATTTCATAAGATATGCCTTGAAACCCTCTGAAAATAGAATAGCACACCGTAGAATTGTTCTTCAAATTGTAAGGGGAGGCTCCCTAAGACCTAACGCTAGACTAAAACTATAGACAAAATTTATATGTACAATATAGAAAATTTCAATGGGGGGTTTTGTATAAATGGAAATCACTAAATGACTATGTTTTTTCCCTCAAATGCATACACCAAATTGTTAATAGTCAAGCTTTGTAGTGATATTTTCAAATATACCGGAGGATAAACTATCAAGCATAAACAAACAAACAAACACAACTTCCTACTAGCTAAAAAAAAGACCAATATTCCATTGCAATGAAGGTTTGAAGGGAAAACAAATGAATGCTTACTTTTGGCTAATGTAGAGACTAGTAGTTTTACATCAACAAGGGAGTGTTAAACAAATTGAACAACACATGACTCCAAAAAAAAGTGCCAAGTGATAAACAAAGCTACCACTTACTGAATAACAAGAATCAATACAAAGCTTGAAAAAGTTTGATGCAATGCAGGGGAGGTCTTCAAATCAACCAAACTCAAATTCTCTTGTTTGACACAAACTTTACCCAAATTCTCTTCACTGTACCTTGATTTCACAAGGCCAAAAAGACTCCAAACCACTAAAACTTGATTCCAAATCCCACCTGACCTCTAGTACACCTTAAACATCATTTATTTGATAGGTTCAAATAAAAAAAACACTTAGAAAACTCTGTTTCATCAGATTCACAAATTCTTGCATTCAAGGACTTAAACTCTTGTAGTAGTCCATATAGTTGAAATCTAGTAAATCTTCAACACCAAATTGAACCTCCTAAAAAAAAATTCAAATTCTAGGACCCATTTGGGCCTTCTAAAACATATCTCAAAACCAGCTATGGTCACTTTGGACCAACCTCTTCAAATCTGGACTTCACCACTGTCTTACAAGGCCAATTTTGGCCTATTTTTCAAAGAAACTACTCTTAAAACTTTCTGCCCCTCTAATTTTCTGCTGGTAATCCACTTATCAGGTCTCAAAACCTCATAATCCACCTTCCCCTTCAAGAGAAACACTTTCTAAAACACCCAATTGCAAAATCCTCACTTTATGTCCTTTCAAGGAGGGTTTTTTGAAAAACTATGATCCAGGCCTTAAAACACTTGGCCACCACTTATGAAATGCTTAAATATGTATGAACACACATAATACACCTTCATAAATTGCTTCCCCCACAAATTTCACACTTTTCCATACTAAAACCTCACAATTTCACTTTTTTTCATTAAAAAATCACTCAATTTTGCAACTAGGCTTCATGCCCATTGACCTCAAACGACCTACCCCTGCTCCCTCAAGCCTCTAAACACCTAATACTACATTAATAGATCCATTCCACTTAGTCACAGCAGTTTACAGAAGGTGGAATGGATCGAACTCCATTTAAGGCCTCAAAACCCTTGTATGTACAAATTCAGACATGTGTTATGTAGATCAGCAATAAAATCTGTTAAAATCAATGTAGAGCCTCCAAATATGATGAAAATCAAAGCTAGGTCTGTACTACACCTGATACAAGCTTTTGTAGAGCAATAAGGGCCTGTACGGATTTTTACCAAGGCTTGAAATTGCTAAAAATGTTACAAAAATCAAAAATTTCTATAAAACAATGGCTTTTGGCTTTCTAATTTTGAATTCTTCAAAGTCACTCTTTCACAAAACATTTGCAAGGCCTTTAAAAGGAATTACATGCATGACTCAACCACTACCACCTTTTTTTCCAACGAATCCCACTAGGTGACTCTTGGACTTCCATAATTGTCATTTTGCAATCTTGCCATAACAACTTTGCAAGATTTTACATTTTTTGCATTATTTGACAAAATGAACTATAAATACGACTTAACACTAGGAATGGCCTTGACGTGGCCTTATTACATTCAAAAGACTCAAAATTTACAAAAATCCAAACTAAGACCTCGTATTTCCACAACTTGACCTTGGTGCTCCTACACTAAAGTTACTCAATTCAATTTAATTAATGAAATTACAAACTCAAAATCAATAACTTCCATGACCACCAATTTCTTTTGCATAGGCTTATCAACTAATATTTAACAATTTATTTGCTCAATGCATTTATTTATGCTTACAAAGGGTAGCTTTTAGTGATTGAAAACTAACAATGAAATATTTGAAGAAGTATTACTTTAAAGCTATCTTATCCCTATCTATAAAAAAGGGAAAGATTTTTTTTTTAAAACACACCTAATTCTAAAACAATAAATAAAATATAAAGGCCGAAAATAAGCTCATATCTCCATCGTACAAAAATAGCCAATGTTGAAGTTGTCAATTACCAAAAATAGTAGGTTACACATTAATGACTTTGAAGCAACTTGAGGTAATTTTTTGCACATGAACTGGTAGATCTTTAAAAAACGTGATTTTTTATCACACAAGGATCAATGATTGTAATGGTTGTTTGTATCTGCTGTCACTCTTGGAGGCTGGAAGTCTCTTGTCACAATAGACCCAGGTGCTGAAAACTACGCTTGACTACTGTTGTACCTGAAAACCATTCATATTGGCACTGAATACTCCTCAGAAAAATTGAAGCATCATGAACAAACAACCTTGTTTTTGCTATGAACAATAGATAGGAATTCATTTTTTAAGCGTGCAAGGGTAATTTCCTACACATACTAGAGTTTACATGCATTTATACCTATTTTATGCTTTAAAACTGACTAATTTAGTATGGCAGAGATCACTTACACTTTAGCCATTCTTCTCATCCGCTAAGAGGAGTTTTGTGTTGAAAAATTACTCCTAAAGTGCATTGGAGGAGTTTTACATGGCATTTGCCAATTGAAAAAGTGCTACAAATCAAGATTTTAAATCCAGATAAGAGGCAACTAAGTTTTTTCCATTTTTAACTTATGTTGGTGGAAATTTTAGTGGATTTTTCCACTCAAAAGCATGCCACATTTTAACCTATGCCATTTTCCTCTAGTTGGTGGATTTTTTCGTGGTTATGGCCTGGTGCAGGAGCACCAATCCATTTTAATGATTTTTCTCTAGTTGACTTATGAAAAGTGAGTCTTGGTGGCTAAGTCTAGGTTGTGTGGGTGTTTTAAGTCATAATAAGGTCTAATGAGACCATTCTTGATGTAAGTGATCAACTTTGAGGACTTTTGAGTCCATATTGTAATAGTTGCAAAATCATGTTAAAAGTTGTCAAGGTTGACTAAAAGTTTGTCAAGGTAGGTTGAATGTTAGTTTTATTGTGTTGAGTCATGCTTCTAAGTGGAATAAGGTATAAAAAGGTCATTGGTAATGTATTGGGTGAATAGGAGGGTCAAAAGTGAAAATATTGCAAATATGCAAAAAGTTGTCAACAATAAACTTGCAAAAATGCAAAATTTGTAAAGGCCAACGGTTAGTTGGGGTTTGAAAAGTGGTTGGTTAGTTTGGGGAGTTAGTTTTGGGTTGGAAAATATTTAAAATACATGTACACCTCGTGATGGGGGTTGGCAAGTTTCATTTTGAAAGAAATGCCACAAAATCTATTAGTTTCTTTGCATAAATTCTGTGTTTTCAAGAAATCTGCTGCTACAGGTTGAATTTCTCATCCGTTCAGAAGTACCACAAACCAAGGGTGATGGAATGTGTTGAGGGTATGCGTTAGCTTTCATTTGAATCAAGTGGGATCTTTCATTTGAATCAAGTGGGAGGTTCTAAAATTGAGTTTTGAGTGAGATATCTTCATTTTTTCTAGAACTGCCTGTTTATAGCCTGTCAAGGGTTTTGATTGGTGTAAAAAATGAAGTTTTACAAATTCCACCTACTGTCACGACTTGTAACTCATTGGAATGTATTATTTAATGATAATACAGGTGTGCAAATGGTCTGGGATGCAAGGGATATGTTTTGTATGGTTTTAGGGTGATGCCCTAAGGTGTTTTCATGAGTTTTCCATATGAATTTGAGGAACTAAAGTAAGGTTTTGACAAAATATGAATGGAGCTGCATGTGTAATGGTGTTTTGAGTTTTTTTAGATGTTTTTGTGAAGGTCTGAGGAAGTGGCAAGTTCTGGTAAGGTGTAGAACCATTACTTTCAATAAACCCTCCTCAAATTGGCTTAAAATGAGGGCTTTGTGGTTTGGTATGTAGAGGTGAGTTTCTCCAATTTTGTTTTTTGTTTTTGAGGGTTTGGACACATTTAAATTGCTTCCCCAACAAGTCTTGAGGGTTGTGAATAGTTTAAAGGGTAGTTCCTTTGTAAATTAGGCCTCATTAGCCTAATTAAGACAGTGGTGAAGGCCCATTTTGAGGCACATGTTCCAAAATAACATTTGATGATTTTGAGGTATGTTTTGTAACTCACTAAGAGGTATCTAAATCTATAATTTTTTTGTGAATTCCTTTGTGAGAAAAATCCCAAACAGGGTTAGCAAACCTACTAGGAAAGGCCTAGTTGAAAAGTGAAATTTGAAGAGTTCAAGAGTTGGTGTTTTGAAATTTGTTTGAGGCTCATTGAGTTTATTGAGTGATCCTAACCCATTTCTTACATCATTGCCACTAAAAAGTGCACCTCATATTAATTTATTTTCATGCTTACTTTAGGCTCTTTTCACTTAACCTCTTGCCACTTTTAAATCTTCTTGGCAGAATTTTTAAGTTGTTTTGCCACTCAAAAATTGTACCTCACCTTTCCCAGAGCTGTTCTTAACACTTAGGAACATATTCATAACACCTTTGCTGACATTTTTATTACCCAGGCATTCTTTCTTTAGTTCCTCACCATGCTTCATATCCTACGTGCACTTTTATAAAATGTTTGCCACTTTTTTGGGCAGCCTTCTTCCTATTTTGAGGCATGAAAATGTGTGCTTTATCTTTTGAACTGACATCCTTTGCGTTAGGTGCACTTTACCTATCATTTTAACATATATTATTTCTTGGGTTTAGATATGATAATTCACTCTCAATTCCAAGATTTAGGTGGAGGTTTGGATGGCATTTGCCATGATAAAGCATGCCTACCTTAGGTCTCATTTTTCCCCCTTTTAGCTGAGTTCTGATTACTAATGTAATTGCAATGTTTTTTATGATGAAGCAGAGATGAATGATGGTTTTTTCTCTCTAAAAGCACAATTACTTAATTTGAGCAAAGTTTTATTAACTTACTGCCACTCTTTCATATGATTCGATGGATATTTATAGTGGTTAAATCCACCCAGATGTGTATCATACTTCACTCAAAGGCTTGATCTCATACATAGGCATGGGTTCATAAGGCATTTTCCATGGTTTCAATGTTGAAGGTGCAGATTTATTATGGTTTTGCCTCTGAAACAGTGCACCTTTAGCCCTTTAGTGTTGGGTGAAGATCATCAATCACTTTTCCATCTTAAAACTTGCTAGATGAAGGAGGCTAGTGGCATTGCCACCTCTAAAGTGAGCACCCTTTAACAAATTTAATTCTTATCAAGTTGGACATCAATCACTAATCAATCTGCCCTTTTTTGGAACTAGAGCTTAGTTTTCTTTGGTTTCAACCACACAAAAATGTGCCCTAACTTTCTGTTTTTACTTCTTTGGAAGAATTCACTTAGATCCTTGCTATTGTTGCTAATTAGGCGAACTAACTCCATGGATGGGCCAAAAAAAATATGTGCCAAGGGAAAAGAGTATTTCTGATTCAAACCTCATGCCTTAGCCATTCCATAGTCCTCTTTCTTTCGTCGTAGTCAACACCACTGAGAACTTCATTGTTTTCTGCTCTTGCATACTATTATTTAAATGTCATCTTTTATCAGACTTGTTGATGATCACTTCTCTCTATCTTAGCAAAGAAAATACAATCACAAGATGACTTAAAAAGTTGACTACAAGAACCACAATTGATTAGATGGATACAAGATCAAAAGTCAAATGATGACAAAAGGGGGCACAAGAGATGAGTTTCATACCGGTACCAACATGAGGATAGGTTGTATATATTTCCATTTAAGTTCTATATATTGATCTATTTCATAAAAAAAAAAGATTTTAACCCAATAAGATTGACTTTCATCATGAATCCTCATTTGCAATCATCAAGCCACTAGAAGGAACATTGTTTCCTTTTATTTTATTCCTGACATAGCAGCAACTAAAAGCTTTCATGTTATTTTCAAAATTGTTGGTTATTTGATGCTATCTTAACTTTTCTTGCAATGGTTGTATAGGATGAAAACAATAGCCATATCAAATTCCTTTTGCCCAAGTCCTACTCTCTCAAGGTTAACAATCTCAATCTCACTAATAGTGATTACTAAGAAAGGTAATTCCACCAACTCTATCAAACAGTTTACCATAGGAACAATAAAAGCAGATGCTTTGAAAGGAATTCCATGAAAACCAAGCTCTCTAAATGGTATATCAAACTCTAGTTCAAAATACTTTAGATGACCTGCTGCTCCCATAGCTCTATTACTCACTTGACAAATCCTTGAAACTCTGCATTGATTTTATTTTTCCTGTCCCTCTCTTGCTGTTCTTCCTCAATTTCATTAGGATCATACATTGACCTTCTTGCCCCTCCTAAAGTTTGGACCACATCCACTACCTCCACATAAAATTGGACATCCTTGGTCTTCTTGGTTCACACCATGATATGGTTATGCAAATGAAAATGAAGCAAAGTAATCATCTCCTTCTCCGCTGGCTGAAAGAATGCATGCTTAATGTTTTGATACATGATATCAACTCTCTTCTGCTCTCATGGTTGAATACTGAAATCCATTATGGTGGGCCTCCATAGTTCCAGTCATCTTTCTTCCTTTTCCACCAAATGCTGGCATATTTTACTAATGTTTATTAGAATTGTTGCATGTTTTGCATCATTGGAATGACATATTAGCTGTAACTTTTATGAAATTTTATTATGGTATGTGCACTTTGATATGATGTAATATGATTATGGTTTCGTTTCACATGTTGTAATATTAGATATATAACAAAAAAATAAATTATTGCATGAAATAAATAATAACTTTTCATTTTAAATGTTTTTTTTTTGTAGAACACAGGTCTTCTAGAAGATCAAGATGATCCTCATGATATATAGATCCATAATATGTTGGTTCTGGTATAGATCACATGGCAGAGGATGATGATGACATAGATACAAAAGACATCAAGGCTGATGACGACGACGATGATGATGATGATGACGACGACGATGATCATGATGGTGATGATGATGATGAGACAGTTGTTGGTAGTAGCCAGTGACATTCATGATCATATAGAATGCATCATGGATCATTGCTGATATATCGTTATGATGCCTCTTTTCATGGTTACTATCATATGTATCATTTTCACGGCCTGCAGTACCATATTATTGAGTTGTATCATTTTGAAATATATCATTTGGACATGTATCATTTTGACTTGTATCATTTTGAGTTATATAATTTATCATTTTTACTTATATCATTTGTACATGTGTCATTTTGACTATGTCGACTATTGGACATGTATCATTTTGACATGTTATTAATCTAGTGGCATATTTGACTCACTTGTTTTAATTATAAATGATGATCATGTTATAATAATTATCTTGTTATTTAATCATATGAGTTAAATAATTAAATTACTTACTCTATAATCATATGAGTTATTTAAGAGGCATGCTATATTTAATTAATTATTTATTGAAATAAAACATATTATTTAATTTACTTACTCTATAATCATATGAGTTATTTAAGAGGCATGATATACTTAACTAATTAAATTGAAATAAAATATATTAAATTAATAAATGGAAGCAAAACAAGAAGCATTTTTAGAAGCAAAAAAGGAAGCAACAATGGAAGCCAAACTAGAAGCAAACCAAAAGCAATCTTGGAAGCAAAACTTGGCGTTATCTAGGAAGCAAAAACAAAAGCAATTCAGTTAGCAAACAAAGAAGTAATAATGGAAGCAATTTTAGAAGCAACAAAAGATGCAATAATAGAAGCCAAATTAGAAGCAACAAAAGATGCAAAAATGTAAGCAAAGTTAGATGCAACAAGCAACGTTATATCGGAAGCAAAATTGGAAGCAAAATTGGAGGTAAAATTGGAAGCAAAATTGGAAGCAAAATTGGAAGCAAAACCGGAAGCAAATCTGGAAGCAAAACTCGAAGCAAAATTGGAAGCAAAACCAGGAGCAAAACTGGAAGCAAACATGGTTCAACAACACAAGAAGCAAAACCAAAAGCAAAATCAGAAGCAAAACTGGAAGCAACAAAAGTTGGCGCTAAACCCAGTGCTAAATCCGACACTAAATCCAACGCTAAATCTGGTGCTAAATTTGACACTAAATCCGGCGCTAAATTTGACACCGAAGTGAACAAACCATTTTGCATCGAGTTTTGTGCCAGCAGAAGTTCCCAATTCATGAACTCAAATACACTAAAATCTGGCGCTATTTTAGGCGCTAATTGCCTATTTTGTTGTAGTGAATTTGACTCATTTAACTCAATGCCAATCTCACCTTGACCTTTCGGTGGCGGTGAGGTATTGTGAATACCTTCATTAAGATTTGGTGGAAGAGTTGATGATGTAGCTCCATCTTGATTTGATGGATCAAAAGCATTGCCATTGCCAAGGTAAGACTGTATGGTAACTCTATGTTTTAGGCGTTTTGATGGCCTCCCAGTCCCTTCATCACCCTGAGGAGTCTTACCCTTGTTGCACTTACTGCTCGACATATTGATCTCTCACTTTGAATAAAAGCTGGAAAAAATGTCTTCTTATTTAAGGACATAATATAGATCCTATTCCCTACTCAATATCATCTTTAAGATTGAAGCAAGAATGGAAAAGAGATAAAGAAATCTTATAGCACTATGAAGAAATGATCACTCACCTTTAAGTTTAGGTTTTCACTGACTTGCTATTTGTTAATGAAGGAATGCTTGTGTTGTAAGTTTGTAACTTTCCTATGATCAACTTGAAGGTTCCAAGTCCAACTTTCAAATTAAGAGCTCACAAGAACTCAGAACTGAACAAAATGTGTAAGAATAAATGACAGTTTTGATTGTATTTATATCAATCCATATTTGGCGAATTCTGTAGGATTTTTAAATGGTATATTAAAATTTTGGCGAATCCTGCGTTATTATACAATGATACATTGTAATTTTCAAGGTGATTATGGCCCTATGATTAGCATGGAGGTGTCACGACAATTGGTGAAATGTGTCCTCAAATGTAATTATTTTTTAATGTTATTGGTGAAATGGGTCCTCATAAACAACTATTTGTAAATATTAATTGGTGAAATGGGTCCTCACAAGAAACTATTTGTAAATTTTGATTGGTGAAATGGGTCATGATACAGGGTATGTGCAGGATCATGATAGGCCAAAAAGTGGCAATATGATGGGTATTTGTAGGGTATGTAGCTAATGACTTTTTTTTACCCAAAATTAATGAAACGAAAAGGGTTTTTAAAGGAGATTCTTAGCTTTCCACCTATATAAATTATGTTTTACTTTGAATTTAATAAATAATTATTATTCATTTTCTATTTGAATTACAACTAAAGTCCCTGATTGATAGGTCGATTGAAAAATATCTATAACTTTCAAATGGTATCACATTTTGAATTTGAAACATGTGTCACATTCTATGCATTGTTTACTAGAGGATTAAAAAAAATAAATTAAATTTCATGAATTTTTGACCAAGTTAAGGTGGTTAGACGTACGAGTTTTTATATTTTTTAAAAGTTGTAATAAAAAAATCATAATTAATTATTTACTTGGACAAAAATTACAAAAAAATATGCATCACATCAAGAGATGAGTCCTCTATTTATATCTAAAATATTATAAAAAAATATTATCATTTTATTGTGGTTAGGGTGGTCAGAAAGACACCTACTTCTTATTTTTTCCCTAAAATTTAATTACTACTGCATTGAAATTTCAAATTTTCACCAAATAGATTTTGTTTCTAAAAAAATAAACCTACTATTTTAGAAACTACATTCAATTTGCTACAAATTCTATTCTTACATATTTTTGAAATAATATAGATAACTTATTCAAATTTTTACGTCAAGTTGCCTAACTTTGATTTTTCTGAATTTTTTGCCACTTAAGGGCCTATTTTTTCCATGATGATCCTGCACATACCCTACACAATGTTGTTTTAATAGTATTGGCGAATATGTAGGTGATTTATTACATGCTTATGAGATTCCAGGCAAAAATATTAATCGGTCCGTTTGAAACGCGTAGTTTTTTTTGGCAAATTGATTACTTAAATATGCCTCATAAAATAAATTGATGGGGAATGGACATGCATTGGAATGATAATTCGTAAAAATTTGAGCGATTTGGCCACCCTGTTCAGTGAGATTAATTCACCAATTTCGACTTGGTCGATATCTAATATTTGCCAATTGGCGAAAATTCGCCACTAAAGTTTTCCCTGGGCTCAGTCACACCAAGCCATAATGCGAGTGTGTTATAACGTGCTCACGTTATGTCCTTTTCAAAAAAATTGAAAAATTTGGCCACTTTTTGGCCCCCCATCTTTTTGCACCCGCCCCAAAGCCTCTCCTATGAGGGTTTGTTGTGGAAGTATCATTTAACCTTGTAATCAATTCTTCAAGTTCTTTTTTGTTGTTTTCTATTTTCCCTAGAATTTATTTTCTTATGTTCTTATGGGATGTCTATGAATTGAAGGATTTTGATGCTGTTCTTGTTCATTAGGGTCTTCATGAGGAGGTGATTATGGATTGATCATATTTGGAGGTGGAGATTTATTTCTTGAAAATTAAAAGCAATTTTAATTAAAAAACCTAATTCAATCTATAATTTAATTCAAATTTGAAACTAAAAAAATTAGAAATACATACCTCTTTCATCTTTGCGATGTCTTGGCGGCATCTTCATGAAGATTCACAAGCTCCAAGTGAAAAAATTGTAGTCTATTTGGCAAGTGCGGGTTGGGAAGGAAAAAAAATTGCAACACTTAAAATGATGAAAAATAGAATGAGGGTAAAGAGCTCGGTTTATTTTTTATGCTAACTTTTCAATTTGGTGAGCGTGAAATTTGGCACTCACCAACCATGCAATTTTGGTAAAAAGATTAATGTGGCATCTTTTTTGTGTCACATATTTTTGCACTTACTCCTCTTTGCATGGAGACTTCAACATCTTGAAATATTTTTCAAGGGATATACTAAATTCTTTTCAATATGATCTTCCTTGTTATCAATTTATGTGATTGAATCCCTACATGTGGCCAAGTTGAGCTCCTAAATTTTTATTTTTTTACTACACTTTAATTTGACAAGCTCTTGTTTGGCCCATGTTTGGTTGTAAAATGGCTCCTTGATACTAGCCCCATGTAGGGTTATCATAGGTCGTGAATTATTGACACGAATAGGTTTTTTATCATGTTATAGATGCCTACCATCTAAATCAATATCCTCATAGTCAATACCTATTTGAAATAGGTGTCATGGAATTGAGAGGAATATACCAATCAAATGAGGTGTTGATGGGTTTGTTGAAGGGACTCTATCCTTGAGGTCCTATTGATCTTGACATATTTAGGGGTACCTCATGTACCTTAGAATAAATGAGATGATGGAAAATAAGAGAAAGAAAAATAAAATGAAATAAGAAAAGTGATAGAATATGTCCTAAAAGTATTCTCTTCAAGTTAGATTTACCAAAATATGTTTTTCTTCAAATCTACCCACTATAACTATGTACAAGTTGGACCTACGACAACACACACATTTCACTTGTGCAACGTGCATATGGTAAAATCACTAACTACTCATGTGGAAAGAGCCAATGGAGTGGGTTAATGTTTAAAATACTACCCTCTTTACGAGGAAAGAGAGTCATATGGTTTTAAATTATTTTTGTGCACATGGTGGTGGTTGTGCCAACTTGATCACTCACTTCATGAGGAAGGAGTATTTGATGGAAAATGCTTGTGTTGAGGCACAAAATTATGATTAGAATGTCTAGGTATTGTTATGATGATTCTTATATGGCTAGGTGTGTTTTTGGTGAAAATTAAGTTTTAGCTCTTACTAAGCATTAGTGAGAAGGTTGTTAACATAATTTTTTTATCTCAATCAATTCTTGAAGGGGTTGTTCTTTTTCTCATCTTTTTTTCTTAGATATGTTGCAAGATAATAGCTTGCTCCCAAACTTGTTTTGGGTCAAAGAATTCTTGGTTTGGTTGAGTGGTTTCAAGCTTGTTCAAAATGGACCTTACATAGTCCAGCCTAACTCGTAAACATGATCCTAATGGTGGGAGAGAGAAGGTAGATGTATGCATTATTTTAGATACTTATTTCATATTATTCTTGCATTTATTTTGTTTATGATTCACCTGTCTTCTTAGCAAATTGATTGTTTCCTTCTTAATGATTGGTTGTTGATTGCTTTCTTTTCTCATTTCAAGTTGACGCTCTTGTTTGATTGTCTTATCAATTTCCTTGGACTTGTTGACAAGGACTTTAATTTCTTGAGTGAAAATTGACCAATTGAATGCTTTAATATAAATGAAAGAAACAATAAACTACTCTACCTTTTGGTATTTTGGAGCAAGAATTAGGATACATGTGCAAGGAAAAAGTTAGGTAGGCCAAGACAAAGACAAGGGAGGGTCCTAATGGCTGAGTAGACACTTCCATCAAGGCTAGAAAGGTTGAAAGAAAGTTTTATTCATGCCACATGAGTCATGAGTTGAATTGCTAGATCATTATCAATCTATAATTTATGCTTATACAATTTTAGGCACTTATATCTACATGTTTACTTGTCCTTGATCATTTCATTTTAAACCATAAATTTGGTCTACTAGGGGTTTGATCAAGGAGACCATGACCCTCACAATAAGGTATATTCCCAAAAGGTATTTGAAAACACCATTTGTCCTTAGACCAAGTAGACATCATAAATTGAGGTGAAGGAATCATGAGAAGTCACATTTTGCTAGATCATATTTGCACTTGCATTAGTTCAAGTCAATGTGCAACTTCAAGTCCACACACACATAGATGAGCTCAAAGAAAGAACAATCAGTTTGCAAAATAAAAATCTGTCAACCTTAAAAATCAAGAGTATTAGTGAATTGGTCCCTTGACATCTAGTGCATCACTTTTCCATCATCAACCATTAAGCTAAGTATCACATTAAATTGTGCATTATTTTCAATACCAATCTCAACTCGATAATCTAAATTAATTATTACTTGATTGAATATATTTATTTAATTAATTTAATTTGTTTAAAAACACTTGTTTTCTTTTCAAGTTTTACAGTATTTTTTATTCAAGAGTAAATAGGCTTTACAGGGATCCTAAAACCTAGTTACAACAAAACATCAACAAAAGAGCAAGTGGTCATAAGAAAAATAGCACATAACAAAGCAAACAAAACAAAAAAGAAACCATAGACACAAGAATTAAGTATAGCTTCATTAAGGCTTCTCCAACATGTGGATCCTCTTTATAGAAACTTTCATGTTAGATCCTTCTTTTCAATTCTCGCCTTTTTCAACTTAATTGCCCTTGTCCTAATATTGAATCTGATCTTAACATTTTTTCACCTTGTAGAAGTGAAATAAATTCTCCATCCATCTTCTTCAATCTTTCAAGTTTTACATTATCTATTATAGGTAATTATACCTAATAATATCTAGATATATATATAAAATATTTCAAAAAGAGTGTCGAAATAATACGACTGTAAGGACGTTGATAGCAGAAATGATGGCACGAGATCATTGCTTACAACTTTACAATAATGTTGCAGTCTTTGTTATTAAAGGTTTAGTATTTAAATGAAAAGATATGCAGTGACAAGAACCCGCATTCCTGTGCAGTCCCACTTTGAATGATTAATGGGAAGGGCCCCGCTTTTAGCATCTCCTGCAATCTTCCACAAATGTTCTGATTAAGTCACAATTTCCAGATCCATGAAAGCCACTGTGTAATTATCCTAAGCTGATAGGTGTCAACACGAGATGAAATATCAGTATCTTCCAGGGTTCTTGAATATTGAAATATAACAAAGTTCTTTAACTTATTTCAAATATCTATATCTCTTTTCACCTGTCCTTCCTTTTCTTCATAGACGGTCAAACTTAAACAACATAGTTTAAGTTTTGATTTGTTTAGATAGTTCATCTAAAATCAGACTAATAGATAGTCTTAATAGAAAAACAATTTAAGATAAACCATCTAAACAAATCAAAACTTAAAATATGTTATTTAAACAGAAATCTCACTACAGCCCATTATACACACTTACCAAAAACAGCCCATTATTTACACTTACCAAAAGCAGGCCTATATAAAGGAGCTCGGGTATTCAAGAGAGGCAGGCAATTGAAGTAGAAACCCTGCAAAAATATCATACAAAGGTATATAAAAAACACTTGAGAATGGCAGACAAAAGGAAGACTGTAGTGGTGGGCGTGGATGACTCTGAACAAAGCATGCGGGCTTTGTTATGGGCTTGCAGATATCTTTTACTACGATTTGAGCAGCCCTATAATTGCATCGTTCTTCACGTCCAGCCAGATGATTTCTTTGCTGCAGGCCCCGGTATTATACAAGTTTTGTTTTTTATAACATAGTATATGGATGGTATGTTATGTTCAATTTCAGGTAAATTTACTGCCAGTAATTCACCACCAGCAATTTATCTTAGTGGAAAATTCACTACCAACAATTTCCTTGAATTGTTGGTGGTGAATTTTCCACGGCGATGAATTGTCAGTGGTGAATTTTCTGCAGCGATGAATTGTTGAATGTGAATTTTAACGGTGAAACTGTTATGTTCACCACAACGAACATCCTGTTTAAGTTTTATGTTAACATTAATCTATAACTATACTTGTTGGTTGCATGGTGTAATACTGCAGCATATATACTCAGTTCTGATGTTGTAAATCTTGTGGAGATGGACGCACGTAGGACCACCCAAAAGATTTTCAGGCAAGCTCTTGCTATTTGCAGGGACAACAACGTGGGTATTATGTTTTTTTTTCTTTTTCAGTTTCTATATCATCTACAAATTTGTTTTATTATTTGATATGGGATGATAAATCTATGTTAATCGTTTTATGATGAATATATGTTAATATTTTTTTGATTAAATCTATGTTGATACCTCTTCGACTGAATCTATATTCTAGTATTTATTTCTTTTTCAGTTTCTATCATTTACAAATTGGTTTTATTATTTGATGCGGGATGATAAATCTATGTTAATCGTTCTATGATGAATCTATGTTAATATCTCTTTGATTAAATCTATGCTGATACTTCTTCGACTGAACCTATACCCTAACATTTATTATGTTCTACAGTAATGGGAATCTTTGGCCTTTGAAGTTCAGGTCGAAGCAGAGACATTGGTAATTGTTGGTGAAGCGAAGGAGAGGTTGTGTCAAACTGCAACTAAGCTTGGAGCTGATTTTCTGGTTTTGGGCGGTCATGGCCATGGGTTTTTCAAGAGGTCAACAATTGATTTCAAGCTGGAAAATTTTGCAGCATGCATGGTGCATTTAATTATGAATTGAATTTTTTTTTTTAATCAATTGAGCATTTAATTATGAATTGAAGTTTCTTTTTAAATCAATTGAGCAAGAGAAAGCAGAAAGACTTGTGATTTGTTGAAGCATAAGTGAAGTGCAGGATGATTCTGGGAAGCGTGACTGACTACTGTACTCAGAATGCAGCCTGCCCTGTTGTTGTGGTGAACAACAAGGTCTGCAATGACATTTTGTGAAAGGGAAGTGGCATGAGAAAAGAGGATTCTATATGTGGGAAGCTAATGGAATGCACACTTACAACTACAGAGGGGGAGAGCTTGTTTTGATGGCAATTGCAGCAGTCTGTATTTTCATACTTTTGCTTGTGGTTGGGATGGGATGGGTTACAGGGACTTTACATCTCCTCCCCTCTTTTCTTGCAAGTAGCCACAGAGCGTTTTGTAATTATATTTTACAATAGTTAAAAGGTAAATGTATGAAGGATTTTAAGACAAATTAAAAAATTATTATTATAAGAGACATTTGAGATTTTATTGGAATCTGTATATTTATTGTTTATTATAAGGGAGGTCTCTAATATTTTAAAAGAGATTAAAATATCACATAGTAGTAGGTATGATTTTTAGTGTTTTTTATGGAGGATTTTATATTAAATTTAAGTTATTTTTGCAATTTGATGTGGAATTATGAGTCTAATTTGATATAATAGTCAAAGATTCAAGGATATTCATTCTGTCAAAGTCATCTAAGACATGATTGTGCTCCATCCTTTATGATGTTGAGATCCCTACACTAAGCAAGACTTGATTTATTGATGAGCTCATTTATAACTATTCAACTATACCAACAAACTAAAAATCCTTTGACATTTCTAGTATTTTAGATTCAACTTATGGTGAAAATTTGAAGCAAAAAAATATTGAAAATCATATCAAATTTTATAACTTATATTTCATAATATAAACTATTATAAGACTTGATTTATATATAAAAATTAACAAAATAAAATAAATTTTATTATTATTGTCTATTCTTTTTTTTTTTTTAAAATAAGTAAAATTTTATATTATTAGAAATCTAACCATACAAACTTAATACATACATTTATATGATAGGATAAAAATATAAAATAGGACCAATTTCAATAAATCTATTTATTTGGTAACTATGATTCTAGTTGTTTGAATTCATAGGTAACATTTAATTTATGCATAAGTTTTTGTATACACATGAGTTAATTTTTCTTTAAATTTTATGGAGTTTTGTTTTTATATATATATATATTTGGTTTAATATAAAGTTTTTAAAAATGATTTGTTTATCAAAAGTCTTAGTTTGGTCTTTTGGTGACATTCAAATTTACAATTATATTGTTATGAATTTTAATTTTGTGATCTAGTAGAAGTATATGTGCATCACATCTTATTCTTGAAATCTTGTGATCTAATGGAGGTGTGTGCGCCTAAAATCTTGTGGTTCGATAGAAGTACATGCTCCATGTATGGCTTACTCACACACCTTATATTTACTAGAATAGTACATCCTTAAAAAGTGCACTTTACATGTTTTACTCCTATTAATGAAGACCTCAATTTATTTACTTTTGAGTAAATTTAAATTTACAAATATTTGACTCAAAATTTACATTATTTTTTATTGAAATATATATAATCATTGTCATTCCTAGTATATATCACATTCTTTAAACCCCCTATCATCAAGGCCTTCCAGTTTTCCTTTCTACATAATCTATATCAATTTTGTAGTGACACTTAAGCTTTACTATAACATTTTAAGCCTAACAATATCTCTATAGTGATGAGCTAAATTTTGTAGCTTAACAAACCCATCATGTAACTCACTTTCACATCATGAAATTATTTATTCAAGTTTAATGGTATCTAAGGAAACTTTGTTCTAAGGCATTATTCATTGATTTGCTTTGATGAATAGGTGTTTTATATTACTTTGTATTAAAATTTGTTATTTTTTATTGATTTTAGGAAAAATAAATCTATCAAAATATGTTCATTATCATTTTAGAAGTAATTTAAAATATAAAAAGAATTTTCTGGTGAATATTATTTATATTTGTTTAATGGATGAACAATAAAGGGTGAGTAGATCAAATGTATGACCTTGAAGGAGAAAGTCACTAGGAACCTCACTTTGATTGGCATTGAAAATAAGATTTTAGGGTTGCAATGGGACTTAGAAAAAGGAACGACATCACCCTAAGGTGGATATGACTATTGTGGGAGGGCTTAAGGTAGGTTTTCTATCCTCCAACCTACCCTAAATCATGTTTTGTTGCCTCCACTTGAGGTAAGAGACTCAATGGGCCCTCTTATTTACGAGGAACACAAAAAAATGATAAACCTTTCCATATTAGTGGAAATTTTTGTAGAAGACAAATTTTAAAGATCAACCCTAATCTTTTTGTACTACTAATGGCTATATATTTGGTTGTGGCTAATAAAACATATTCATTGAGATTTGAGGTGGAATTTGTTTCAAACCCTACTCTCTTTTTTCTTATCCTTAGTCTACCTATACTCCTTCATTCTTCTTGGGCAACACAATGATGGTTTTAGTAGCCAATCCTATCAATTTTTATGTTAAGGAAATATTAGATTACATTGGCAGTCGGTGCCATATTTTTAGGTTACAAAATTGTCACCACCATCATTCTAGGAGGAATTTTCAAACTCAACATCATAATTTCTCTCTTTTATTTTTATTTTTATTTTCCTCAAAGTTTTTTTTAAATGAGTAATTATGCTATAGTTCCAACATTTTACCTTGGACTTACAAGGAGATATAGATCTCCCACAAGGTTCAAATATAGACTTATTTTTCTTCTTTCCCTTCTTATTGATGTTTCTTTTTTGTCTACCATGAATAGTTAGGGTATCATTGGCATATTTGTAAGTCTTTCTTTGTATCTCTTCAAAAAACAACAATGCCCATCACCTCATCCATTTTTAACTTCGTGGTAGTGTTCTCAATAGCCATAACAAGGTGGTTTGATTCAATTCTAGAAAAGAACACAACAAATTCATGAGACAATCATCCTAAATTTTTACTTCAATGAAGTGCAACTAGGTAACAATCATGTTAAATTCTTGTAGGTGTTCAACCACAAAGCCACCATCCTCCATGCCGGGGGTATATTGCTTCTTTCTTTTGTTAACCATATATATATATCTTGATCCGTAATAAGAGATTATATTGCTATATCAAAAAAAATTTACATAGCATCTGCTAAGTAGGAATTCCAAAATGCAGATTCAAACTACCACCAACAACATTTTAGACCAGTGACACCAAAACAAACTTTCAGACCCAACTTCAAACCCCCATTACCTAACCATAATAGACCTCCCACTACAATAGCTAAGATATAAACCAAACCCAAATACATATTTATAGTAACAAAATTTTCATATACCTCGAGACACTGACCTACATAATCCTACTTGCCCAAAAATCCATTTTCATGGGTGAAATCCCTAAAGTTAGGAATCCAAGTAGCACCTGAGGAATGAGGAAGTTTCAACACCTTCAGAAGATAGCCCATACCGACCACCGCAATCTGCTTATGTTTGACCAGGGCCATGCCTTTGAGGTCGAGGATGAAAGGATAATACTTCACAACTTCGCTCGACACGTGTATCAAATGGAGGTCTCGTGGATGAGGAACCCCCATACCTGACGAGGCAACATAAAGGACTTCCTCGAGACCAACCAATAGATCACACTTGAAAGCCTTTCTAATCAAAGACTTTGCTTCCTTCTTTTCCATCTTAATATCTAGCACCACAGCCAACAAACGTGATGTGATATTAGTGCCAAATCTAAATGACTTGGATTCCCTCGGGTAGCCTTTTCCCAGAATCATCTTTATAACAACCAAGATGGTTTACAATTTCTGGGAGGAACTAATTTTTGCTGAAATCACATATTTTTAGAAAATATAATGATTTAAGCCTTAAAAGGTTCCATTTAAAGAATTCCAATTGAAGAGGGTTTGATCAAACTACCTTAAATCAAACCCCCTTGGATAGAACCATGCTAGTTTTAAACCATACTTATAACAGAGTCTCCTTTACACCTATCAAAATGCTGATAAAAAACCACTTTTGATTTACCTTTTTGGCGATCAAATGAATTCATTTAAAATTTATTTTTTGCAAGTATGTAGTCATTATTATAAGCTTCCCAAAAAGTATAATTTTAAATAAATTTAATTTAATTATTATATTTATTTTTTATTTCTTGTGAATGTAGGTTTTTCACCGAAAATCAAGCTCTCTATTCTACACATGTGGAAAAATAGCAGATTATTAAAAAAAATTTAAAAATATTAGTGCACCAAACATTGAAGTCCTTGATCCAACAAAGAAAAAAAATTGAATTTCGATACATACAAAAAAAATTACGCATACGGTTTTGCGCTATGTCGAATTATAATTGGTTTGAATTGAAACTTGATTAAAGAAAAAATATTCAATAAAAACTATCTAACAAAGTGGAAGCTAGATATTAGAGTTGAATCTAAATTTGAAAGAATTAGAATTTTATCTTTCATGGAAAATAGTTATGCATTATAAGTGAGTGTCACGTTTAAAAATGTTGTTTTATGAAAAACTAGTTTTGAGGGAGATGGAAAAAGTGCAATCTGATTCCAAAATTTTTGAAAAAAAAAATATTTAGAATCTATAGAAAAAATTTCATGAAACTCTAGTTTGCATCATCTTCAAATTCCTCACGGTTTAGCCGCTATAGGTGCCGGAAAGTGAAGATTTAGTGAAAAAATTTATTTTAGTGTCCAGTTTTGCCAAAAATTGTAAACCACTATTGTGGGATCACCCTGAGAGACTTGTACTTCTTGAGCACCCACTTAAGACTCTGATTAGAAATTGGCTCACAAAACGCCATTTGTCTGACAACACTATCCAACTGAATTGCCATGTCTGCCTCTATACTCATTAGGATCTCTGCAAACATGCAGACCAACAATTTTGAATGCTCCTCCATCTTACACAGCTTCACTACCAAAATGTAGATGCCAAATTACCAAATTTTTGGCAAATATAAACTAGGGGAGAGGAGTCGATATGTACGCACCCAAAAGCACTCAATCCATGTGGTAGGCCACGTGGACCAATAATTTTTTTTTGCAAATACCCAATATTAAAAAACAATTAATAAACAATATAATTTTTTTTAAAAAAAATTGAGTGCATTTTGCCACGTGGGAGGACGATATTGTTCCACGTGGTTTACAAATTGAAAAAATGACTCGTCGACTGATACGTAGGCACCTCGGGTTCCACTTCCTGCGTGGCACAACGTCCAAACCTAGCAGCCTTGCTACCTCAACTTCTCTCAGTCCGCCACCCCAAGAAGCCACTAAGTCACATTTATCACTCGCCGCCACTTCGTATACTGAACTCGACTATCATGTTGAATGCAACTCTCCTCTCCTAAGCTCCACAACAGCCCGCGTTTATTTTGAGCTAACCTACATTGAATGCTCCCAGTGCCTTGCTCTTGTCGCCAACTTTTCAACCTTTCATTCTAGCCCCTTGTCATTCTTTCTTCACTTGCACGCCAAAACCTGCTCAGTTCATCGTCTGCAATCTTCAAACCTCAATCCACAACCTGTGATGCTCGGAGACCGGTTCGTAAGCGGGTAGAATCCGGTTAGGAGATGGGTACATGCCAGTTAGTGAACATTACTAGCAACTTGACTTCGGCCATGCAAGCAACGAACGTGTTCCTTGCCGCCATGAATGGGTTCCTCCTCGCCACCATGCTCAGGATTCAACTGCTGTCTGGGTCGTGCATTGAGCCATTCAACCCAGGTGAGCTTGCTCACTAAGGCTTGCCATTATTCAATTTTTTTAGTTTTGTTTGCAATTTCTGTTTTTTTTATGCTACTTAAATTGGTGTTGCAAAAATCTTTTTTTTGGTTCAAGTTTAGTGTTTATAAACACTTTCCTATTTGTGTTCATAAACACACTCAAATTTTGGAAATAAATCTTCTGTTCAAGTATCGCAATCTTCACAGAATAGATAATAATATTGTTGGTTGTTTCCCCGCCATTGAAATTTCTGGGGTTGTTTACTTCTTTCATTAATAATATTGTTCGTTGTTTCCTTGCCATAGATGAAGTTGTATTTTTGTTTATATGGGTTCTGCTTCGTAGGGTTTATATTGCAAATATATTACACTCATATTTTTACATTTCTCTTTCATTAGGGTTTATTTTACAAATATAACACTCATAGTTTAGCATTTATGTTTTCCTAGGGTTTATTTTGCAAAAAATACAGTCATAGTTTTACCATTTCTGTTTCATAGGTTCTGCATTATCATATACTCTGGTTATCTTATTCTTTGTCATAGGTTTTCCATTATCATTGACTCTCGTTATCCTATTCTCATAGGTTTTGCATTGTCATATGACTGTGCATATCGTATTCTCATAGGTTCTGCACTATCATTGACTTTGCTTATCGTAATCTCACAGGTTCTGCATTATCATTCACTCTGCTAACTATTATCTCATAGGTTCTACATTATCATTGACTTTGCTTATCGTATTCTCATAGGTTCTGCATTATCATTGACTCTGCTTATCATATTATTATAGGTTCTGCATTATCATTGAGTTAGGTTGTGTTCTCTATTTCATAAACCATAAAAAATAATGTGGGTTATTCTTTTTTTAGGTTTTGCTTCATCTTTTTAGTCACTAGAAAAAATATTCTTTTTCCGAGCCATAGATAAATATGTTGGTGTTATTTTTTTATGGGTTCTGCTCCATTAAATCATTCATATACATTTGTGATAATTGTTAAACTCTTACTGTTTTCCACTCCTAAGCTTTGAAAATAGTTGGCTACATTTTTTTACTTTATTATAGTCAAAATAAATAGACTCATAGGTTCTGCATTATCATTCACTCTGCTTATCCTATTCTCATAGGTTATGCATTATCATTGAATCTACTTATCCTATTCTCATAGGTTCTGCATTATCATTCAGTTGGGCTTTGTTCTCTGTTTCATTAACCAAAACAATTAATTTGGGTTAATCTTTTTTTAGGTTTTGCTTCATCTATTCAGCGACTTTAAAAATGTATGTTGTTTTTGTGCCATAGATAAATATGTTGGTGTTATTTTTTTCAGTCAATATACATATGTGATAATTGTTATACTCTTACTGTCTTCCATTCATAAGCTTTATATTGTTCTTCATTACAGCCATTACAGTCATGGGTTGATGTTCATGTTTCAATTAATGTTGTTGAGTACCATTTCTATGTGCCATTGATAAAATTGGGGGTTTAGGTTTTTCATACGTGCTGCTTCATTCATTCATTAATGCTATTTTATTTAGGTGACATTCATTAAATTGGGGGTGTTATGTTTCCCAATGGTTAGGATTCAACAATTCAGACATATACATAGACATATGTATATGTATATCAGATATTAAATGCACACGTAATTGTATTTATTTTGAAACAAAACAATTACACACTGGCAACCAAACATGATGAAGTGTGTCCAACTTGTCTATTCTTAAGGTCTTTGCATCTTCTTCTTATACATATGCATATGACATATACATATACATATATACATATACATATGTACATGTATATGTATATGTATATGTATATGTATATGTATATACATATGTATATACATATGTGTATATACATATGTATATACATATGTGTATATACATATGTATATACATATGTGTATATACATATGTATATACATATGTGTATATACCTATACGTATACATATACATATACATATACATGTACATATGCTACTTTCACAACATCCTACGTATTTTTCAAGCCAACCTACATCCAATGCTCCTAGTGCCTCATACACTTGTCAACTTTACAACATTTCATTCTAGCAACTTCTCATTTTTTTTTCACAATGATGGCAATGTATGTGTATGTATGTGTATGTGTATGTGTTTGTGTATATGTATGTCTATGTGTTTGTCTGCGTGTATGCATATGTCTATGTCTATGTAAATCTATATGTGTATGTGTATGTTTATGTCTATGTCTATGTCTATGTCTATGTCTATGTGTCATTGAAGTCTTTGGCTTTGTGTTCATGGTTGCACCACTATACACTTTATGTTGTTTTCTACAAGGAATTGTTGACAATTGTTCTATAGCTTCCAAGCATGTGTTGACCTTAATTGTACTCTGGAAGGTGATGTTGGCTATCGTCCTCTATCTTTGGTTATAATCTGGGGCTATAGACCTGCAGTCAACAATGCCTTTTTGTAAATGGCATAGACTGTTCAGTTGCTTTGGTGACTTTAGAATGCTGATTTTTTAAATGTCCATACATGTCGATGCAACTAACTTTTGAGACATATACATTGATGTGTAATTTTTTTTGTAACTCAAAATACATTTATTCCATGTGTTGGATGTGTCTATGCATATGTCTGCGTGCATGTCTATGTCTATGTCTATGTGTCTATGTCTATGTAAATATGTATGTGTATGTGTATATGTATGTCTATGTCTATGTCTATGTCTATGTCTGTGAGTATGTGTATGTGTATGTGTATGTGTATGTGTATGTCTATGTAAATCTGCATGTGTATGTGTACATGTGTATGTGTATGTGTATGTGTATGTGTATGTATATGTAAATGTGTATGTGTATATGTAAATGTGTGTGTGTATAGATGTGTGAAGAGGTCTTAAGTGGGCAACCTTTCCATGTCTACTTCTCTCAGTCAGCCACCCTAACACTCCATTGCGTCACATTTATCACTTGCTGGCCCTTGCTATACTTCTCTACTGTCGTGTTTAATTCACTTATGTCTATGTATATGTATATGTGTTTGTGTATGTGTATGCTTCATAAATTCAGACTTGCAATAATTGTATCTTTTTTAGGTGCCATTGATTAATTTGGGGGTGTCCTCTACTTTATCTGATGTGCACCTATACGCCGGTCCTCCACAACTTAAAAAAAGAATCATCCATAAATAGGCACAATGACATCAAACATAAATCAGATTTAAAATACACACTTAATAACATTCATTTCATAACAAAACAAGTACATGTTGGCAGCCAAACATGATGAAGTGTATCCAACTTGTATCTTACCTATAACAAGTAGCATTCCGACATGGAATTTAAACAACCCAAACATTAAGACATCCACCCTTCCTCGTAAATTGGTAAACCCAATTGTTGCACCAATGCAGGCGTGAATTTCACATTAATCACAACTACACAACGTAAACACGGTGCCAAGTCAACGCAATTCAAATCCATCTCACCCATCTTTTGGCCACTGGCAAACCCATTACAACCATGTTTCCCATTGTAGCATAACCAAACCAACAAGCAAATGCATCCGCTTGTCTCATCAATCATGAAGCCTACAACACATATCAACTTCACTCTATCCCATCTCGCCAAGTAGGGTGCGAATGTAGTCGTGGAGAACTCCAAAATCCCATCTGCTTCCATTTTTACAAGCTGTAAGGCACCCATTATTAAATACAAAATTATGGAAATAATTTCAAAAGATCCACCAAACCAAACAAGTCGAGAATTAATGGCCGAAATCAATTAGATTTGCCAAACAACCATCAATTAGATTCAAATAATTCCCAATTAAAATAGCCATGAAAACCTTAAAGTATTCACATGTATTACCATAGAACAATAATGAGTACTAAAGCATTGTTAGAACATGTATTTAGGGGACCTGGTTTTCCTAAGGCCTTTCATGGTTACCTATGTAGCACTTCATAGTTGAAAGGTCCAATTGTGGACAAAGTGAAACATAGATTACCATTAGAAATACTTTGGGAAAATCTAGTCTCCCTAAACCATTACATCTTCTAAAAATTCCACAAACTTTGACATTGCAAATTGTGTTTAATATTTGTATGGTTGGAATTTACAATTCTTTTCATGGTTCAAACATGAAGGTCTACTATTCTAGCTTTGTATTTGAATCACTTAGGCGACTTGGTTTTGTGAAGTCTCTTTGATGGTTACGTATGCAACACTTCACAATTCGAATGGAATTGTGGACCCATGCAACATAGGTTGCCATCAGACGAGCGTTCATAAATTCAAGTCTCCCTAATTCATTACTGAATGCAAGAATACACATGACTCTCTATGGGAGATGCGCCGATACGTGCACATCTAATTTTCTATGGTCTACATTAACAAAACAACCATATTTATATGACTTAATTGATGGAGCACAATCAATGAAAAAGACAACCAATGTGTATGTGTATATAAATGTATATGTATATGTGTATAGAATTGCTTAAATGAATTATTTTGCTTACCAAGAATAGATTTTTGTCTCTATTGCTTAGTTGACTGAATTGATGAAGCAAAACCTATATGTATATTTGTATGTGTATGGTTTATGTATATGTATATGTGGATGTGGATGCATATGTGTATGTATATATAATTGCTTACATGCAGAACCTATGAAAAAGAGAACCCCAAATTTATCTATGGAATCGAAACAATCAACAATATTATTTGTTACTGCAATGAAAAATTGTAGCATTGCTTATATGCATTAATTTGAAAAATATTACACCCCCAAATTTATCTATGGCACGAAAACAACATACAATGTTATGTATATGTATGTGTATGTGTACGTGTATATGTATATATATTTATATGTATACATTTATGTATATTTGTGTATACATGTATATATATTTACGTATACATATATGTATACATATGTGCATATGTATATAGAATTGCCTACATGCAGAACCTATGAAAAAGAGAACAACCCCAGGTTTATGAATGGCATCAAACAACCAACTATATTGTTTGTTAGTGAAATGGAAAATTGCAGCATTGCTTACATGCTATGTATACGTATATGTGTATGTCTACGTATACGTATATACATATGCATGTACATATATATACATATGTATAAGTCTATGTATATGAATATGTATATACATATGTATATGTATATTACATATACATATACATATGCATAAAGATATACATATATGTATATGTAACAATAGAAAGAAGCTGCTTGTAACGTTCACCAATCGACGTCTATCCATCTCTTAACTGGAGTCTGAGCATCGCAAGTTGTGGATTGAGGTTTGAAGATTGCAGACGACCAACCGAGTAGGTTCTGGCGTGCAAGTGAAGAAAGAATGACAAGGGGCTAGAATCAAAGGCTGAAAAGTTGGCGACAAGAGCGAGGCACTGGGAGCATTCAATGCAAGTTGGCTCAGAAAATATGTATGTATATGGGTATACATATGCATACATATACATATGTATATGTATATGTATGCATATACATATGTATATGCATATGTATATGTATATTCTATATACATGTATGCATATGTATATACATATGTATATGGATATCTATATATATGTATATTGTATATACATGTATGCATATGTATATACATATGTATATGGATATGTATATACATATGTATATACGTATACATATACATATGTATATACGTATACATATACATATGTATATACGTATACATATACATATGTATATGTATATTGTATATTTATGCATATGTATATACATATGTATATGTATATTGTATATTTATGCATATGTATATACATATGTATATGTATAGGTTGGTTGGAAAAATATTGCGGGGTGGCACAGAGCTAAGGAGAGGAGAGTTGCATTCAACACGATAGTCGAGAAGTATAGGAAATGGCTACAAGTGATAAATGTGACTTAGTGGCTTCTAAGGGTGGTGAACTAAGAGAAGTTGAGGTGGCAAGGCTGCCAGGTTTGTACGCCGTGCCACGCAGGAAGTGGCACCCGAGGTTCCTACATATCAGTCGACAGGTCATTTTTTCGATTTGTAAACAACGTGGACCAATATCATCCTCCCACATGGCAAAATGAAGGCAAAAAAGGAATAGAAAATGACAAAATGTCAATGAAGAAGCAAACATTGCAAACCAAAATAGTGACACATTGCAAATTACATAGAACACACATTGCAATATGATCATAATACATTGCAAATCAAAACAATAACGATGCATCTGTAATTATCATAGATTTAAAACTGTTAATGAAGAAGCATACATTACAAATCAAAACAATAACATACATTGCAAATCAAAACAATAACACACATTGCAAATTACATACAACACTTTTTGCAATCTGATCAGATTACTTCACAAACCAAAACAATAACGGTCAATCTGTACTTATCAAAAAATTAAAAATGTCCACAATTTCGGTGCATTTGTAAATATCAAAACTTCTAAAGTGTATGAAACTTGAATTGCATGTGAAAACCAAAAAAAAGGCAGCATCTAGCTGCTGCTATTGTGAAATGGATCCTGGCTGGTTGGGGTGCCAATTGCCATGTTCTCGTCCCCTTCCACTTGACGAGGAGTGCTGCATACATGAGTGGGACTTGGAGTGGTAAATTGGGTGCAAGTGACATGTGTTGGGGGCGGTGGTGAACACATCTATACATCCCGAGTGCCAAATTGCTATGGATATTGAGTGCCCTTGAAGTTAGATTGGGAGAGGCTTGAATAATTCATTGCTGTGGAGAACTGAGGGATATTAATGTTAAGAATATCAAGGAAGACTCCATTACTTTGAGACTTGACGGATTAGAAGGGTTCCTTAACCGCCTCTCTCTTTGTAAATCCCTCTGTGCCTCCTCAATCTCTTTTTCCTTCTGGTCCTATTCCTTTTGAAGCCTCTCTTGCTCCTTTTTCACATCTCTATCCTTTTTTTGTTGTAATTTCTGTTGCTCTTTTTCTTTTCGTAGTATCACCTTCTCAATTATGGCATTCTCCTTCAACTCTGCTGCCACAATTTTTTCTGCCCTTTTCTCCTCATTCTGTTGTCTCTATGTCCTCGACCTCTTTCTTCCTTTGCTCTTGCTCCATTAACAACCTCATGTAGTCATCTGTTGTCAACAATTGTGACTGTCTGCTGATCCGAATTGCACCAGCTTTGGATTTCTTTTGACAAACATTGTGCACAGGCAGCTTGAGGAACTTGCTGATGTGCAAAACTATTTGTGTTTCTTCCGTCCCATCCCGCTTTGTGGCAATGACCTCCTCCACTACCTATGAGTCCTTTGGTACATCTTCGTTGCCTCGTAAATCTAAAATGCAAGAAGGAGCATAGTAATGCATAAATTGAGAAGGGTCAATTTCTGGTGGTGGTGATGGGAAAGTATAGGTATCCTACTATTCTGGGACTTCCAAATTAATGCCCAAGTTCATTTCTCCCTCAACCAACCAAGATGGTTGGCTTCGTTGTGATGGAAGATTTAAACTTTCGCTGAATTGATCAACGAGGCTGTCCACCATGGGAGGGGTCTTTTCATTAACCACCACTTGTGCAACTGATTCAACATGATAGCTATGAGGTGAGTGCTGTGTTTCTGTTGTAGTCTGCAAGTGTCCATATGGAAGAGTGGACTGCAATACTGCGACATCATCGCTTGACAGACCAACTCTAGAAAGGCTGAGAATGTTTTCAACTACATTAGCATCATTGCTGACCAGAAATGTCTCACTGGGACGCATGTCATTGACAAGTGCATAAGGATTCAGCGGTCATATACCAGTCCTTTTAAACCCAAATTTGATGTTGTCAACTATCAAATCTCTTTTCATTGCTTTGCTGCCTAACATTGCAAGTTCTCTCCTCCTCACTTCAATGTTTGGAAACCTTGACAAAAAATCTGCACATTCTAATTTGAAGTAAGCTTTAAAAGGTGCGAAGACACTCATATCCAACGACTGTAGCTTATGTGATGTGTGTGATGGCAATGTTAACAAATCTACACCAATTTCTCTTGCTTCCTGGATGGTTTCGAGTGCTACATGGCTTCCATGGCTGTCAAAGATCAGAAACACCCTATTGGTGGGTGAGACACTGCCTGGAACTGAGGTTTTGAAGTGGGTCAACCAATCTATGAACAATTGTTTGGTCATCCATGCATGGGGCTGGGCTGCCATGCAAGCACGTGGTTCGCAGTCTATGATGTAATTATCTATGTTCGCACTCCCCTTGAACAAGTAGAATCCTGGAATGCTCTTCCCGACAACATTGACACAACATAGAATGGTTATCCATTCATGACTCTTTGGGATAATGTAAGAGACATTCCTGCTACCTTTTCTTGCGAGCACCTTCATGGACCCATTTTTGTCTACTTGGATGCCAGTTTCATTGCAATTCCATATGCGATCAAGACCATATGGCATGGCTTCATATGCTGTAGACAGTGTTTTGTAGAATGTAGCTACAACATCAGCTCTAAGATTGAATGCCCTATCTTTGTCTAGGCCTTTAGTAGTTCGTAATGCAAGTTCAGGATGTCTGTGCTTGAAGCCTGTCCACCAGGACTTCCCTAGGAACCCATTGGTGAAAGGGTTTGGCCTATTTTGACATATTTGAGCAACCTCAGACTTAAGATTGACTATCTCAAGACCATGACCAATATTAGCCATTTGCTTGCACCATTCGACAAAAATATGTTCTTCCTCTTCAGTGAGGACTGTTGGTGGACCTTTCTTGGAAGTTGTTGTTAGACCCCCTAGCCATTTGGACAATGTGGCTATTGGGATTGACCACTTTTTGGAATCCCCCCTTATCGACATGTCATTCTCTTCAATGTCATAGAGTGCCCTTTTCATGTCATCTAAAGACCACAACTTTTGTATTTGTTTTTCCTTCTGCAGTATTTGAGGTGTAGAAACCTCAATCTACGGTATTTGAGGTGTAGAAACCTCAATCTGTAGTATTTGAGGAGTAGAAACCTCAATCTTTGGTATTTGATTAGTAGAAACCTCATCTACTTGTGCAACATGATCTATTTCAGGGGGAATCTAGCCCCTCGTTTGTCGGAGGGCAACCTTGTCGTGACTCTTTTCTTTTTTTTGTTCCCAGTACGGGTAACCACTGCATTGCCCTTGGCCATCTACACAGAATAAGTACAATCAAATCAGTGATGCTTGAACAAAAAAATAATTAGTTTGTAATGCAGAACATATGAGAATACGATAACTAGAGTCAATGATAATGCAAAACCTATGAAACATAAATGGTAAACTATTAAACACAAATGCTTGAACAGTTATCTTTATATGTATGAAGAGAGTGATGTGATGCTTGAATAGAAGAATAATTAATTTGTAATGCAAAACATATGAGAATATGATAACCAGAGTCAATGATAATGCAAAACCTATGAAACATAAATGGTAAACTATGAAACACAAATGCTTGAACAATTATCTTTATATGTATCAAGAGAGTGATGCTTGAACAAAAGATTATTTAGTTTTTGTATGTGTTATCTTTTTAGTTTGTTGCATTTCATTTGAGATAATGTTTTCTAACAGTTTATTTGGTTACATCTATTGTGGAGTGAGCGACATAAGGAAATAAAGGAGTAAGAAGCACAAAATTACAAACTATGCAAGGGAGTTAGAGTTTAAGAACATGTCATATCTCTTAAGCGTTTGCAACATTAACATTCACATGCACAACAAAGTGAAAACCACACTCATATATGAACTATGACACAATAGAAAGCTTATGAATGAAAAACAATGAGAGTTTAACAAATGTCACATATTTTTTCTATGATGAACTCATTGACAGGCATAAATATTTGTTAATTGATGAAGCGAAAACCTATGAAAAACATTGCAAAACAAAGCCTAATAAAAATAAAAACCTTACTGACTGATAATGCATAACCTATGAGAATAAGATATCCAGAGTGAATGACAATGCAAAAGCTATGAGAATAAGATAACTAGAGTGAATGATAATGCAGAACCTTTGAGAATAAAATAAGCAGAGTGAATGATAATGCAAGACATATGAAACAGAAATGGTAAACCATGACTAATATTTACCATATAAGCGATAATGCAGAACCTATGAGACTACGATAAGAAAAGTGAATGATAACGCAAAACCTATGAGACTACGATAAGCAGACTGAATGATAATGCAAAATCTATGAGACTATGATAAGCAGAGTGAATGATAATGCAAAACTTATGAAATAGAAATGCTAAACTATGAGTGTAATATTTGCAATATAAACCCTACTAAAACAGAAAGGATAAACTATGACTATAACATTTTGAATATAAACCCTAGGGAAACAGAGATGGTAAACTATGACTGTAATATTTGCACTATAAACCGTAGGGAAATCGAAATGGTAAACTATGACTGTAACATTTGTAATATAAACCTTTGGGAAACAAAAATGGTAAATTGTGACTGTAATATTTGCAATATAAACCATAGGGAATGTATATGCTAACAAATGACTGTATTATTTGCAAAATAAACCCTAGGGAAAGCTTTAAATGGTAAACCTTGACTGTAATATTTGCATTATAAACCCTATGGAACACATATGCTAACCTATGACTACAATATTAGCAATATAAACCCTAGCGATAGATAAAGAAACACCTATGACTGTAATATTTGCAATATAAACCCTAGGGAAACATAAATAAAAACCTATGACTGTAATGGATGTAATGAAGATCAATATAAAGCTTAGAAATGGAAAATAGTAATGGCTGTAATGAAGAACAATATAAAGTAAAACGAATGGAAAAGTGTGAAAGGAAAACCTAGAACAATATGGATGCTGGTGCACTGGAATCTGAGCTGTTGCCTCCCCTTGATGTTAACTTGTTCAATTATGTGCTTGTCACTCCTCCTTTTCTTATGTCGCTCTCTGTAGAATAAGCGAATACATCTTGGTTTTCACGGCTATTTGAATTGGGAATTATTTGAATTTGATTGATTCTTTTTTGGTGTGGTGAATTAAATTGCTGTCCTATTTTGAATTTGAATTTTGTTTTGTATGAATTGGAGATTTGATTGATTTCAGCCATTAATTCTTGACTTGATTGGTTTGGTGGATTGTTTGAAATTGTTTCCATGTTTTGTTTTTGAATGATGGCGGCCTTATAGGACTATTAAATGGATGTAGGTGGGATATTTGGCTTTGGCTCCAATATTTGCGCACCCTACTTGGCAAGATGAGACAGATTGAATTTGATACGTGTTGAAGGTCTCACGGTTGACGTGACAGGTGAATGCATTTGCGTGTTGGTTTGGTTATGCTACGATGGGAAACATTGTTGTAATGGGTTAGCCAGTCGGTCAAAGCTGGGTTGGATGGGTTTGAATGTTGTTGGCTTGGCACCTTGTTTATGGTGTGTAGTTGTGATTGATGTCAAAGTGACGTGTGCATTGGTGCGGCAGTTGGGTTAACCAGTTTACGGGGAAGGGTGTATGTCTTAATGTTTGGGCTGTTTAAATTCCATGTCAGAATGCTACTTGTTATATGTTAGATACAAGTTGGATACACTTCATCATGTTTGTCTACCAGCGTGTACTTGTTTTGTTTTCAAATGAATGCTATTAATTGTGCATTTTAAATCTGATTTATATTTGATGTCATCATGCCTATGTATGAATAATTTTTTTTTAAGTTGTGGAGGACTGGCGTATACGTGTGGGCCCCCACGAGCGCATGTCCCATCGCACGTTGGGCCCCCCGCTTATGTATCGGCTCCTCTCCCCTAACTGATGTTGCTTGGTCTATGCCGGTGCAACTATTGTAGCGGCCATTAACGAAGATTAGCACTGTAACTGCATATTATTCACATTCGAAATGATTAACACAATTATCTTTAATAAAGGTATTTCTTTTTCTTCGAGAGGTACCAACCGAAGTCATTCTTGCAGCCTTCGTCAGGTTGAAAACTTAGACGGGGGAGGAAATTGGTTTGGCAGGAACCTCAGAAGAGTGTAATATGTGGGATATAGATTTTTTTAAAAATAGAGACAACCAAAATGGTGTAACCTCTTATACAGAAGAATTCATGGAAACCAAGGTGAGGCATATGAGGCATTGTTCTTTGGGAAAATAAATTAATAACGTGCTATAATCTGAAAAGTAAAACATGGATACTCCAGCCATATTTAAAATAATAATTTGTATACATAATATTACGGACAACATTGGAGTTAAAAGATGAGAGGAAATAGCATTGATAACGTGAATGTTAATCCAATACTAAATGCGAACATTGGTATTAAGTGTGAGAGTATTATGGAGGTCGATAATGAAGTAAAAAAAAAGATGGTACTGGTTAACAATATTACTAAATTAAAAAAAAGAGAGTGGTAGAGGGTTGGAAAATACAGAGGAAATCGATGGGAGATTTTCTAAGGATGATTTTATTCAAAGTTAATGCCGATATATCAACACTGACATTCTGTAATGTTTGTCAGAAGCTTTGGCTGCGAGTTAACTATCCCAATAGAGAGACATGAAAAAATATGGGAGTGTAATAAAACAAGTGAATCTTCAAACAAAAAGTCTAGGCAGCTAAGAACTTGGCTATCCATGGGAAAATTGGAGATCATAGTTATCACATTCCAAATATCAACACCAACATAACCCATCATAAGGTTGTTGTTTAAGTATTATATGATTGTAATGGAGTCTTCAATTCTTTTAGGGGCAGTTCAGTCACCTAGGACAATCATCAACAAATACATCATTTAATTTTATTACCATGTATTCAAGGTATGTCCTAGGAATTCAAAGGGATCAATGAATATGAAAGATTTGGAGGGAAGTGGGTTGTTGAAGACAAGTCACCTATTCTACAAGCATAAGCCGAATAACATAGGGGAGAGGGGCCCATAGTGGAGTGGGCTCCAATAGTGGGGATAGAAGTAGTCCTCAGTGGGCCTCATAGTGGAGTATCTTAATATCCAATTGCAAAACACTTTTTATCCATAAAGTACACAAACTAACAAATCATGTGATGCCACATTACACACCAATAAAACATGACTTAGTGCACCACTATCGGTCTCACTTTTTTTTTGAGCCTTTTTTAATACCTTAACAAAAAGCATGTTGATGTGGCATCATATTTTATGATGTGACCCTAAAATTAAATTTTTTAAGCAGGTGAGTTGCCAAATAAATTTTTGTACATGTAGACACCTAAAAATGACCTAGGCCTGCAAGCTTCATTTTTACCACTTTCGTCCTAGCATAATTATGACATTTAATTATGTCCTTGGTCCACATTTGACTATTGATTAAATAATTCATAATTATTTAATTAATTCATGTCCTTTTATTCTTCATGATTATTAAATAAATAAATTTCATTTATTTATTAAATACGCCATTAATTGTCTAAGTATTCCCTTAATTAAATGAATTTCTTAATTTATTTAATTTCCTTTCTTCATTAATTCTTCCCGATTATTAAATAAATGAATTTCATTTATTTATTTGATATGTCACTAATTGTCACAATTAAATAAATTTATTAATTAATTTAATTATTCAGTCTTATCTTCCAAATTAAATAATTATTTTTAATTATTTAATTACTAATTTCACTTTTCTCTCATTTTAAATAAATGAAAATATTTAAAATGATTTCATTTTATTAACTTTCACTCTTTTTAGTAAATAATTTGAAAAAGATTATTTACTTGTCACACAAAATCATCATTTTGAATTAATTAAATTCAAAAGGATACTAATCTTCTAAAAATCAAGTAATCGCGCAGATTCTTGATTTTTCAAATATGATCTTCAGTCCAAATCTTATCTTCTTGATTTTTCGAATCTCACAAATCAGACAGTCTTTATCTTCTTGATTTTTCAAAAATCTTTATTTTCTAATTAATTTCCTCATTTATTCTCCACCGCCGATCAGATTATCTGAGATATTATTTTGACCGTTCGATTAAGGATTTTTCCCTAACCTTGATTAGGGATTCTTAGATTTAATCTGGACCTCTCGTTCTAGGTCTTTCTTAGAATTCAATCTCATCCGTCCATTCAAAATTGTGTTTTCTATAAAAGACAATTTTGCTCATAATTTCGGGATTCGACAACTTCATTTTTAATTTAGTAGTCATTATAGTCATTTGGCATTAGTAGTCATTATTTCATTTTAGCATATTGTCATAGACATAGGCATAATTTTATAAATCCTTCAACATTTGCATAGGACTTTGACATTATTATAGGTTGCTCATTTGAAATCTGAGGGCCTCATTCGTTTGCTGCAAACTAGAAGGTGTGACAAAGGTGAACCATGGAAGATGAAGATTTTTGGTAGTATTACTCCTTTTATTTTCATTATATTTCCTTTGTGCTTTGTTATTTCATTGGATTTTGATGTTTATTTATTAATAAGCTAACAATCTAATTTTCCATTGATACATTTGGTGAACCCGACGTGAACACGACTCTGTTATTTGCTATTATTTACATATGGTTTTGTGTTTTCTGCTGTTTTTGAAGGTACAGGTACGAAGCGACGCAATCATTTTTTTTAAAAAAATCGTGATGCATTGGATGCGTCACGACACATCTGCAAACAGAAAGGCCGCAATCGCTCTGTCAAGCCGCAATCGTAGTCCAGAAAGCCGTAGTTGAAATATAGAGCCACATTTGATGAACCAAGTGACGCATTTGCTCTGTCGTGACACATTCGCCTAGTAAAGTTTTCTTCTCATTTGCATTCAATTTTTTTTTAAGGTTTTTCTGTTCTTTCTATTTTCTTTTAGCATTCTGGTTTAATTCTTTGCATTCTGCCTAGCATAGGATTTTTGTTACTAATCGAGATTTGCAGCGTGTTGGCAATTACTCTTCGTGGGTTGAAGACAAACACTAAACTACTAACGGATTGTCTTGTAGGTTCGCTTGTCAAAGGCCAAACAACAAAACAGTGTGTTTGCATTTTTAGTAGTGTAACTCACATTTTAGTTTTGGTGCAATTAAAATGAACCTTGTTTTCCATGTTTGAATGTGTTTGTCAAACGATAGTTGAGTATGCTCTCACCTTGTGAAAACTTTGTGATAAAAAACCTAGACTCATTTTTATTTGTTCTTACCTAACAATTTGGTATATCGGAGTATCCTCTCCCCTCGTGCTTTTGGGCGATCTTGGGTGTAAGAGAAACGGTTACCAACTCTAGAAATTGGGCCTGCCTGGGGATTTCATCACCCCAATGCGACTCAAACCGGAAATGGAGCTAAGGCCAAGCTACCCCCGACCAGTATATAAATGTAAATCTTAAGGGAAAACCTAAGATTGCGAGTGCGGATGTGTCATACAGACGGAGTTGTACTCCCTTAAACCCTGTTGAGCTTAACCTCTTCATGCTGGAGTGCCACCTTAATGGTGATTAATCTCTTGCCCCATGTATGGCCACTCGAACGGGGGTCCCGAACTAAAAACCTTTGTGTAGTAAGCCAAAAACCCTCTATTTGCTAGCGCAACACCGGTTGGTGTGAAGGCATCCACACTTTCGCAGTTTGTAGTAGAGGTGATCAACTTGCCATGGGAGTTTCATGGGGTTTGGAAGCTTGGTTGGCCTGAGAAGAGAGTGCACTGTAAGGGGGAGCCCGTGCATCCAAGCTTCTGAATTCACACGCTACAGATATGCGGTTGGGGAAACCCACGTGGAATCTAGTGAATACTGTCCTGGCCTAACCTAGGATTGTGCTTATCTGATGTGTGATTGGTTACATTCAAAACACTGTGTTTGTCAAGTGCTTTCTGGTTTCATCACAGTTCTAAACAAAATATTCAACACCAAACAGATCAAACTTGCCATCAAAACGACAAGAAAATCATTTTTTAAACAAAACTGTGTCGCATCTGTTGAACCACAATCGATTTTCTGTACCGCAATTGCTTTGTTAAACCACATTTGACATTTAAAACGCCACATCTGTATGCGTCGCGACGCATATGAACACTGCAGAGCCGCATATGCAAAACTGAGTCACATCTAACTTTCCAAAAGCCGCAATCGCAAAAACAAAACACATTTGATAAACTGTGACGCATTCGCAGATTCAAACGACGCATTTGCCTATCACAATTTAAAACTTCATACCGATCAAAATCTGAAGTCTTCATCTTGTCAACCATTTGTCAAACACAGTTTCCAAAGGAATCCTATCAGAAACCAAGTCTGAAATTTCTCAAAGTTTCAACCATTAGTTTGCATTCGTCACCATAGGTTTCATCCTTCATCATTTTTAGGTACATACATTTGACATTAGTTGGTCCCTAGGATTCAAATCATTGCATACTTAGGATTAGGAAAATCTTAAGCACAATTTGCAACATCATTGCTTTCAAAATTAGGCTCTCTTGGACTAAGTTATCAAACCCCTTTTTAGTCATTGTCCTCTTTTGTGAAATTTTCCAACTCAAAAGTCTAGTTAGGAAAATTCACTAGTCATTTAGACCTTGTCACCTTGTCATTTTCAACAAAGTCCTCTAGTAGCCAAAATCAAAAACAAAGTTTGAGCTTAGAAGTGCTTAGATACCCTTGTCTTAAATTGCATTATAAGTCTACACATTGCATATCCTATTCACAAAAATCCAAAAAAACATTCATCATTCTAGTCGTCATTTTAAACTTAGACTTCGCATAGTGTCATGCTTGCATCTAGTTGTCATCTCCATTTCAAGCAATATCATTTTATGGTGGAAACTAGACTCCAAAAACAAAAGAGACAAATGGAAAACTTTCGACAAGACCCCACGTCTACTGTCAAAAATCCCACATACGATCCAAACTGGACTTTTGGTGATCCATTTGCCAAGGACCAACCTCTAATGACGACAACACCCTCATCAAACAGTCCATTTGAACCATTATTGCAAAAAGATGAATATGGTCAAATACTTGAGGAAAACATAGAGGCAATAGCACAAGACCCAGAGGCATGTTAGTTCATTGAAACAATGGTCCGTCATGATAGAGACAGATACTTGGCTATACTCTTGAGTGAAGGAGCCAAATTACCTCAAGGGTTCGACATTACCACAATACAATCAACACCTCCAGAACCTAATATCAACAACATGCATAACATGTCACATAGTGGTCAACCTCCAAACACTACGAGCAATACTTTCTTTGACACTACAACGACAGTGCATGCCACTCCCAACGTCACGAACACCTCCCACTCAATAAACGCAACATCCATTGGAGGATCACAATCGTCCACAATGCCCACAACATCCACGACACCATCACAATCGGCAGGAACCACTCTGGGCTCCTCAGCAATGTGGGCAAGTTACTCCAATCCTCTCTTTACCACTACGGTAAATGCCATGGGGGCATCATCAAGTCACACTAATCCCCCCTTGACAACCACATCCAATACCACGAACACACTTTCGACATATCCACTCAGTGGTATCTCACAAAATCCTTTGGGAAGAGGCAAAGGACATATCTTTATCCAAGGACAACAACAAAATGTTAGCACGACAACGTAATCACATGTCATTACCTCCCAAGGTACGAATACAAACGTTCCCCTTGTGCAAAATCAACAATTCGCACAAGGTGGCCAAGTAACACAACCCATGACATCATTAACACATCATAACATTCATGGTCATAACATCCCCCAAATAACGACACACATGGCTGGGGAACACATCCCAACCTACTCATCTAACGTTCATACTCATCAAAATGCACCCAATCATAACCTTCAATATCAACAACACGCCAATCCACACACGTCATACATGTCACAACAATCCATATCGCCACAATTCACCAATATTCATGCACAAAAAATGGGAACCTATGGTGTACCAAGCAACCCAACACATGGGACCACAAATAATCCTGCTATGGATGCCTTACAAATGCGATTGATGGATGTAGAGAAAACTATCCAAAACATATACGTATCAGGCAAGAAATCAGAAATATCTTATGATCTAAACGTATACCCATTCGACATGAGCTTATACATGCCTCCATTTCCTCCGGGATATGTGTCACCCAATTTCACAAAATATCGAGGCAAGACAAATCTTATTGAACATGTTCGCGAATTTGCAACCAATTGTATGGACATCGCCTATGAACAAATATACTTGATGAGACTTTTTTCTAAAAGTCTGGTGGGTCCTGCCCTTGAATGGTTTTCCACCCAAAAGGATATCTAGACATGGGATGAGCTTAAACAAAAATTCATAAAAAATTACGTGTACAACATTGACATGGATACCTCTATCACTAGCTTGTGCAATCTCACGCAAGAGGTTATTGGTGAGACTTTCATCCCATTCTTTCAAAAATGGAGAAGCCTCGCTAGTCGATGTCACATTGACATCCCCGAAAGGGAAAAAGTCGACATGTTTGTCCAAACACTTCTGGGGCCCCTAAAATATGCATTGCAAATACATTGTTGCACAAACTTCACAGATTTAGTCAAAAAAGGGGTCCAGATTGAGAAAGCCCTTATCGCAAAGGGAGAATTACGATATGGTTCCAAAAACACAAATGCCAATCCAACCACCGACAAAAACAAATATTGGGTTAAAAATAAGCACGTTACAAATGACGGTGTTGTTGACGCCAAGACTGCAAACATCGTGGGTCCTGTACTGGCCCTAAAAGGGGTTCAACAACAAAACAAACCAACAACGACATTGACACCTCCTCCCAATATTTCTTCAAACAATCAGAATGGTCAAAATAATCAGGGACAATATTGTCAGATGAGATAATTTCCTAGGGGTCGCACATACACTCCTTTGGGTGAACCCATTGAAGAAGTCCTCAAGAAATGCATCCAAAATGGGGTCATCATACTTCAAGAACCAAAACCATATGACCCAGGACAATTCAAACCAGAATGGTGGAATGATAATGCATTTTGTGACTACCATCGAGCAAAAGGACATACAACCTCTAACTGTCGACAGTTAAAAAATTAATACAAGATCTTATCGAAAGTCGCGTCATTGAAATAGGTGGATCACAATTCGCCTCCAATTCAGATCATACAATCCATAAGAATCCACTGCAGGACCATGGTTCTCATAACGCCTCCACTTCAGGTCCACAGAATCAAGCTAACTTCGCTCGAGCCAAGTACGATTATTCTAGTGGACCAATTATAAATAATGTCCGAACTGAAGATGAATACATCAATACCATTACGGTCAAGAGAGCACCCCAATGTAATGCTACTACTCGCAGTGGCAAGGTCACTATAGCTGGTCCACCTCCCGCTAGACAAGCTAAAATCATCATACCAGGCCCATCTGCTAAACAGTCACAACCTGCTCCATCTACTAAACAGCCAAAACCTGTCCCGACCACACAGCAATGGAAACCCAAAAATCAATTCAACCTCATCGACCAGCTAGGAAAGTCTCCTGCACAAATATCTATACTTGAGCTGCTTTGTATCTCCCACGCATAAAGAAATCCTAGATAAAACCCTGCTAGAGTCGTCGGTCCCCAAGGACATAGATGTCAATCAATTTGAAACCATGGTGGGATATCTCACTACGCCTCACCACTTTACCTTCTTGGAGCAAGATTACTCATCACCTAAAACCAACCACAACGATGCATTGCACATAGAAACTTTTGTCCACAAGCACAAAGTTAGACGGGTTTTAGTAGATGGCGGAGCAGGATTGAACATATGCTCCCTCAAACTGGTTAAGGCTCTAGGGTTCTCTGATGCGTGCGTAGACCCAACAAAAAGTATAGTGATTAAAGCATACGATGACGAGGAACGCTCTTCACGTGGCGTTATCTCTCTCCCTATCAAAGTGGGACCAGTCATTGTGGACACAACCTGCCAGGTCCTGGATTTGGAACTACCATATAACATCTTGCTTGGCCGTCCATGGATTCACGCCTTAAAAGCCGTCCCGTCCACATATCACCAATTCCTAAAATTTCCATTTGACGGCACAAAAGTAACTATATACGGAGACCCTGACCCCTTCCAATATTGTACAAACTTAAGGGGTATATCTGAAAACTGAGTACCTATTAACTGAGAAGCACCTGGCTCCTCGTCATCCAAATACATCGACCCCTCCACACTCACACCATCTTCCACATCCGCTCCATCCACGTCTTCCACCATACCACCACCTTCCACTAGCCCTAAGGTTGAATCCACTGTCAAAATCCAGGACCTCGGCTGCAGAGAGTTCAAACTAAATATAGCATACAGTATAACAACAATGCCTAGGTCTCCAAAGGTCTATGGTCGGCTGTGTTTCAGAATGGAACCTCTGGAAACTTTCAAAGTCCCACCAAAAATAGTTTTTATCAAGTGGGGAGATATGAGTAATGAAGACCTTGCTGACATTACAGGATGGATCTATAAGGATGCTGTCACATTACCCCCATTACCAGTTTAAAAATATGGCAAAGGGTATGACATCATGAAGGCTAAAGGCTACGATGGTACTAGTGGCCTAGGAAAAAATAAAACTGGCCGAAGGGAACCCATAGAAACTTTTCAAATTCTGAAATATCTTGGATTAGGGTTCGGATCACCCGACAATGATGATCGACGTACCTCTGGACTTTCAAATGAGTGAGTACATGCTTCAAAAAGTGTCGAGACTACTAGGGAAACCCTCACTGAAACTGACTCCCAAGAGTGCGAATTTGGCTCAGAACGATCCCTAAGTGACTGTTGTCTTGATGATTTTTTTGTCGAACCGGGGGAACTAACCTCTGAACAACGGTTTTGACAAACATTCAAAATTGAATAGACATCAAATAGTCAAAGTTCCATTACCACTTGCCATGACACACAACACCCATCGTCTGAACCCCCGCAGTCCAATCAATCTGAAGTATCAGATGACGTTGACAACCAAGGCTCTAAAACCTTCACCCCTTATTTTGACAACGAATATGACACTAGTGAAGGAGAGTATTAGATAGAGTCCGATGTAGAGTTGGATGATAATAACCTCATCTACAACATCACTGAATCCATCTGCATGCTGTCCGCATCCTCACCCCAATTCACCAGCATTGACGATGGCATTTCCTTAGTTTACCTTGAGCTAGTCAATTGGGACCAACAAGGACCGCTAGTCCTAGACACATTTCAGAATGATGAGGCAATTGCTGAATTTATGGGATTACGAGAAGGCATACCCAGTGGGGACCACAAATCAGGATTCACCATTGATTTAGACTGCACGACATACTTCGGCGAGACTGCTTCGTCCTCTAGTCGCAAAAGAAAAAATAAAAATAAAGTAAGAAATGAAACGTCTCTAGGTGAAAACCGAAAGGCACCTCTTGACGATAAAATAGTAAAAATAAAGGATGTATCTGTGGGTGAAAACCTCTCTAAGGCACCCAAAGATGGAGGACTGGACTTTCTCCCTGTGCAACAGGAAAAATCGGCTATGCTTATCAAGGACACAATAGAGGATAACATTTCAACTGCAGAAGACCCCAAGATGGTCCTATTTGCTGCATCATTGACCGACGAAGAGAAACCAAAATTTCAAATTCTTTGCGTAACGAAAAATCAAATTCGCATGGTCCATGCCGACATGCCAAGATTAGACCCAAAACTAGTTCTCGCACCATCCGCCACTATTACCTAATGCTAAACCAGTCAAGCAGAAGTTGCGCAAAATGCACCCCCAAGTTGCCCTATTGGTCAAGGCCGAGTTAAAGAAATTGCTAGACGCCGGATTCATACGGTCTATTGACTACGCCGAATGGATTTCTAATCTGGTCTCAGTCACAAAGCCAAATGGGTTGATCTGTCTATACAGGCTTGAGACCTAAATAAGGCATGCCCAAAGGATGGCTTTCCTTTGCCAAACATTGACATCATAGTGGACCTTACAGCAGGATATGAGATGCTATCCCTCATGGATGGTTTCTCCGGCTATAATCAAATCCGCATTGCTCCTGAAGATCAGCACAAAATGACATTTACTTGCCCATGGGGTGCATATTGTTGGAACGTCATGCCATTTGGTCTCAAAAATGCAGGTGCCACATATCAAAGGGCTATGACCACGATCTTCCATGACATGATGCACAAAATAATGGAAGATTATGTAGATGACCTATTGGCCAAATCAACAACCAGGAAAGATCATTTGAAGGTACTTGACACAATTTTCAAAAGACTTGAAGAGTACAAAGTCTGGCTAAATCCTAAGAAGTGTGTTTTCGGGGTCACATCAGGTAAACTATTGGGATACATAGTTTCCCGAAGAGGCATAGAGGTCGATCTGGCAAAGGTCAAAGCAATCATAGACATGCCTCCGCCCAAAGGAATCAGTGAACTCCGAACTCTGCAAGGCAGAGTACAATCTATTCGGTGTTTCATCGCCCAATTGGCAGATAAGTGTCACCCATTCTAGTATCTGTTGCGCAAGGGTATCCCCTTTGTATGGACAGATAAATGTCAAGAGGCCTTTCAGCAAATCAAAGATTACCTGCTGTCAACACCAGCCCTCATGCCACCCATTCATGGAAAGCCGTTGATCCTATACATCTCGACTACTAGTTCAACACTGGGGGCATTACTGGCACAAAATGATCATGAAGGAAAAGAAAGAGCCATCTATTACATTAGCCGCACACTAATAGGGTATGAGTTGAACTACACATACATTGAACGTGCATGCCTCGCTGTTGTCTTTGCGTCCCAAAAACTAAGACACTATATGCTCAGTCACCAAACACAACTGGTCGCCAAGATTGATCCACTGAAATATCTCTTAAGTCGGGCGGCATTAACATGCCGGTTGGCCAAATGGGTCATGATACTAAGTGAGTATGACATACAATATGTCGAGCATAAGGCAATAAAAGGACAGGTAATAGCAGATCAACTGGCGGATGCACCGATTCAAGTTACTCATCCACTAGTAACTAATTTTCTCGATGAGTCCATTTTTCATGTGGAACCGGCGGTACCATGGAAGTTATATTTTGATGGATCTCATACTGGTCATGGCTCAGGCGCCAGAATCTTGTTTATTACACCACAGGGGGATTCAATCCCTAAGTCATACCAGATCGCCTTCCCTTGTACAAATAACATTTCTGAATATGAAGCACTAGTCACAGGTCTCAAGATGGCAATTAAATAGAAAATTTAGATGTTGTTTGTATTCGGGGATTCCCAGCTTGTTATCAAACAAGTGAATGATGACTATGAAACAAAGGATGAGAAGTTGCTTCCCTACAAGAGGATGGTGGATAGTTTCTTGACATACTTCCAATTGATTTCTTTTGAACAAATCCCTAGGGCACAAAATAAGGCAGTTGATGCAATGGCTACTATTGGTTCTCTATTGGACATCCCTAAAAATGTGTCACAATTTGAATTCTTAATAGAACAACTTTTGATACTGGCATATGATATCCCAGAATCAAAAATGGTTTGCGAGCTTGTTGGTCCCAACTCTCCCTGGTATCAAGATATTTACGACTACCTAAAATCTCAAATCCTTCCATTGAACCTATCTAATAACCAAAGGAAGTCCTTCATCTGAAAATCTGCAAAGTATGCCATCGTTAGTGACACCCTGTACCGCCGTCGTTTTGATGATACCCTCCTTAGATGTCTCGACACCGACGAAGCATGTACGACCTTATGAGAAGTGCATGATGGTATATGCGGGTCTCATTCGAGTGGTCCTACTCTAGCTAAGAAAGTAACGAGACTTGGGTATTATTGCCCGACAATGGAAAATGATGCAATTGAATATGTCAGGACTTGTCGCAAGTGTCAGATTCACAGTGATTTGGTCCATGCTCCAGCACAAGAACTTTGGCCGACCACTTCTCCATGGCCCTTCGCTCAATGGGGACTCGACCTCGTGGGTAAGATTCATCCAACCTCATCCAATGGCCATAAATTCATTATTACCGCCACTGAGTATTTCACGAAGTGGATTGAAGCCATCTCATTGACATATATTACCGGCAAACAAATATCCAAGTTTATCCTTAACTACATCATTTGCCGGTATGGCCTTCCACAATCCATCATCACTGACAATGGACGTCCGTTTAAAAACCAAGACGTACATGAGTTATGTGAGCGATTCCATATCCAACACCATTTTTCATCTCCATACTACCCACAAGGAAACGGCCAAGCTGAGGTGTCAAATAAAACTATTGTCAAAATCCTAAAAAAGACTGTCAATGACGCTGGCCGCGACTGGCACATACAACTCAACCCTGCTCTGTGGGCTTACCGAACTAGCATTTGCACACCTACAGGAGCCACTCCATTTTCCCTAGTATTTGGTGCTGAGGCCATCTTGCCCATTGAGGTTGAAATTCCTTCACTACGAGTCTCCCTGAGGGGTTTAACTAATGAAGAGGAGTATCGACAATCACACTTGCACGAGTTGAAAATGCTGGAGGAAAGAAGACAAAATTCACTGAATCATCTCCAAGCTTATCAAAACCATCTTTATCGCAGCTACAACAAAAAGGTTATGATAAGAAATTTTGACATTGGCGACCTAGTTCTCATGCAGAACCCCAAGAACCAAGCTGACAGAGAAAAGCCGGGAAAGTTTGAACCAAACTGGCTGGGTCCCTACATTATCATATTTTCTTTTGGCTCTGGAGCCTATCAGCTGGAAACTCCAGATGGAGAACAATTGACAGAGCCCATCAACAGTTTACATCTCCGAAGGTTCTACGCATAACATCAGAGGATTGAGTTGAAAACCATAAAATACAAAAAAATTAAAAAATGATAAAAAAATCGTCACCCTGATGAAAACCTGGCAAACACGCGTCTTGGTGACACCAAAAAAATTAAAAAATCATGAAAATAGTAAAGAGAAAAATTTCGTCCTACAGTGAAAACTTGGCAAACAGGCGCCCTGGATAAGTACCATGGTGAAAACCTGACAAACAGGCGCCATGCATAATCAATCATTGCTCTGCCATCTACTGTCATTTTGTCTAACTTGGCCTAGGATGAAAGGTATTTCTGCCATTATCACGCAAATCACCACCACATCCTACCCTACCTGTCATAGTGGATAAACGATTGACATCAAGTCCTGACGACTGTTCATCTAGAAAACCAGCAGCATCCCATCCATGATTCCGTAAAAAAAATGGCTAAGTCTTGGACCTGACTGGGGGAAAAATGTTTGTCATGCAATTGCAGTGGATGTCACATATGATCACAAAAAAATTGGCAAAAAGTCCTTAAAAAAAGACAAAAACATTGGCAAAAAGTCCTGAAAAAAGACAAAAACATTGCAAAATGTCCTAAAAAAAAGATAAAAACATTGGCAAAAAGTCCTGAAAAAAAAGACAAAAAAATTGCAAAATGTCTTGAAAAAAAGAAGAAGACAAAAACATTGGCAAAAAGTCCTTAAAAAAGACAAAAACATCACAAAAAGTCCTAGAAAAAGACCTAAAAATCATAAAACGTCCTGAAGAAAACCACAAACAAAACATCAGACTACTCGAAGAACGCAAACGCAGTGTCATCTCTTGTCAAATTCAGTCATGTCAGTCAGTCTTTGTCATTTGTCCGAACTACGTTGTCTCTACGCACTTGCTACGTAGGCAAGACTCACATTTGAGTCCCCGAGACATTAGGTCAATCCTTTTAGGTTTGTCAAAATAAAATCATGACGCAATCTATAGTCATCAAGACAAAGTCATTGGTCGTGTCGAACTACGAGGTCTCTGAGTGTATGACATAGGCAAGGCCATCTATCGATGAGCCCCCGAGACCACACTAGGTCAGTCCATTAGGGTTCATGGCACTACACTGGCACACACGTCAAAAGTCTTCAATCATTTTCCAGATGGGAAAACTCATAAAACAAAGTAAAACAATCATTTTTTTCAACATGACAATCTCATCAACACGTCACTCATATCATCATGGCAATATCGACATATAGACAAGCACAAGTCAAACTCGGTCAAAACAAGTCACATCATGATAACCTGTCAAACTGTCAAATTTCGGTTAACCTTCAGATGTGTCCTTCTGAACAATAACCTCTGTCATTTATGCCTTAGGATGTGTCCTTCCTAGGCGTCGTCATTGTCATTCGACATTTTGAGCGATCCTCTTGACATTTAAAGATCACTCTTCGTGACATCAGTATTCTTTAGATGTGTCCTTCTGAAGAACCAACTCTGTCATCCATGCCTTAGGATGTGTCCTTCCTAGGCATCGTCATCATTTCGAGGGACCCCTTTCGACTAGTAGGGATCAAATCCTCTCGCCGTCGACATTATTCAGGATGTGTCCTTCCTGAATTCACCAATTCTCGACATTTTTTTCAAGATCATCAAACTTTAAACATTTCGACATCTCAACATTATCAAACATGGCATCTTGACATCGAAATAATGGATATCCAGATGCACTTGGCAAACACTTGACGATTGTCTTTTGGTTTTTATCATGTTATTAGTTTTTCAGCGAGATCCCACTAAGCAGGATTTAGAGAAGCAGTGATGTATCATGACGATTGACATGCATGACTACTAGTTTCTTAGCGAGGTCCTGATTCTAGGATTTAGAAAAACAACGACATATCATGGTAAGAGCTTTATTTGTTTTTGTATTTCGACAATCATGTCGCTAGTTTCTCAAGGATGTCCTGGAAACATGATTTAGAGAAGCAACGACGTTTCATGATTTGTCCTGGTCTTTTTTTGCTTGTGGATGATTATGACAAAAAGACTAGGGCAATCACGCTCTTAGTATGAGTCATGATCATCCTTGTCTGTGACTGTTTGTCTTACGTAATGGTATGACCTTGCACACCTTGATCTATGTCATATCATGGTGTTTGTTGGCCATCACAACAGTTTGCCCAATGATGATTAAGAGCAATAAATATTAAAGTCCTATGGCAATGTTTTGAAGGATTTGGTCTAGGAATTAACATGCATCTCCGTCAGTCTCGTCATCTTCTTCTCTATGGTCTGGTCAGCTTCTCTCATCAGTCTCGTCGTCTTCTCTCGTCCATCTCACGATGATATCCTGTGACATCCAAAAAAATAAATAAGTGCATACATGATCATATAAACATTGCATTAGGTCCATACATACATCATCCATGGCATTAAATCATATACATAATCACAAACATTGCATTAACATAATCATCAACATTGCATCTTTTACTAAATACATTATGCACATCATTAACATAATCATATAAATAAGCATTGCATCATCATGGCATCAAAATCACAAATAAGCATCATAAGACATCATACATATCATAATGCATTAAATCAAAGAACATCACATAACACATGTAGGCCGCATCAAAACTACATCATCATATAAATACCATCTCAAAAATGTATAATGTCACAGGATAAAATCACGGGATATCCCAAAAATGGAGCTCGCAGGCTCAATAATCTATACATAGTGTGTCATAATAACAAAA